>PVKS010043183.1:0-15025 GCA_004027875.1 Aplodontia rufa | reverse complement strand
TTTTTTTTTTTTTTTTTTTTTTTTTTTTTTTTTGAGAGAGAGAATGGGACTGCGAGAAAGAGAGAAAAAGAGAATCAATTTTATTTAGTTTTTCATGTGGATTTTACTGCTACAACACTTCATTATACATGTGGTGCTGTGGTTGGAACCCGTGGCCTTGTGCATGCCAGGTAAGCACTGTAACCACCTCCCCAGCCCTACCCCTTTCTGTTTTACTAATGTTCCCATCTGGGAAATGGCCTTATCTCTTCTCATAACATGATTCTGCCAGATTCAGATCCCACACCGTGATTCCCTCAATTAGTGCGTGATTTTGATCACCACAGTTTAACCTTGAGTTTTCAATTTAGAACCGTACACTAGAATTATCAAAAATTCTTACTTGCTTCTTTCATGGATATCTGTACATATTTAATGAATATCCACTATGTGCAGGGCTTTATATTACAGCAATAAGAAAAACTGAGGCCTTTCTCCAACACAATGGGTAATTTTCTATTTTCCACTGGTCACTAACTTAGCTGTGATTAAATCTATTATTTCCTACATTTTTAGAAGCATTTTTTATGATTGTGTCCTTGAATTCATTCTCTATATTGGGACATAAAAGTCCTGCTAAAGTACAAGTGACATGACAATTTTGTGTGTGTAACATACTCCTTAAAACAGCTTCTTGTTAACCTCAGATAAAGATTAAAGTCCTTAACCGCAATAAATTGTTTTCTTTTCTATCCCAATGTCTTAATACCTGTTCCTCCTACTTCCTACCCACTAAAAGACAACACATCCTCCACTGCAATCTCCATTTCAGAATTCTAATCTACTGAACTAATGTGAACATCATCTACGATTTTATAGATATTGATAATAATGATTATCTCCTCTCTTTTCCATATAATCTCCATACGATTGAGGCAAGAAGCTTTGTGTTGTTCCAGTTACATTTCAGGACTTGATATAATGCAGTCCTTGATATATAGTAGGTGCTTACTAATTATATCAATAACAGATGAAAGAATGAGTGAGATGGAAATAGAGATTTTATGTACTTTTATTTATAAAAGTATTCACTGTTGAATACCTCAACCTTTTATTTTTTTCTTCAATTTTGCTTCACTAAATAAGTTTTTAAGGAATATTTTCTTTTTTTTCTGTTTTTTTAAGAGAGAGGAACAGTGAGAGAGAGAGAGAGAGAGAATCAGTTTTATTTAGTTCTTCATGTGGCTTTCGTTGCTCCAACACTTCACTGTGTACGTGGTGCTGGGGTTTGAACTTGCGTCCTCATGAATGCCAAGCAAGCACCATAACTGCCGAGCCACTGCTTCAGCCCCTTAAGGAATGTTCTCTAACTTTTGTGGTAGTGCTGTGATTTGACAGGTCTTAGATATTTGGGGTGGGCTTCGATGACTTCTGCCTTCAAGCTTTATTCTCTATGCACTCTCAGATCTATGTGTCACATTTCGCTGCCACCATCTTGAATCCTATCCCCAAATGAGCCCTGATTCAACCCTGCAATGGCCAGTGCTGAATATCGCTAATCATTAGCTCAGTTGGACCTTGTTTATTTATATTGGTACTAGAGATTGAACCCAGGGGTGCTTAACCACTGAGCCACATCCCCAGACCCTCTCTATTTATTTTGAGACATGGTCTTGCTAAGTTGCTTAGGGTCTGGCTGAATTGCTGAGACTGCTTTGAACTTGCGAGTCTCCTGCCTCAATCTCCCAAGCTGCTGGGATTATAGGAGTGCGCCACCCCACCTGATTTAGTTTGACTTTTTAAATAGACCAGTATGTCGTTTTTTCACTCATTTAAATGAGAAACAGATATATATATATATTTCAGGAAAGGAAATTTCATTTGAGAAATTTGCCTTTGTACACACTAAAAGGAAGAAAAATACTTATAATAATTTTTATCATTTCAAAAAATATCTCATAGTTAAACATAACACAACACTCTTTATTATTATAGTTTAAAATGATTCATCTTTGCATTTAGCATGAGTCCACTGGAATCAGTAAGTTGTTCCTCCTGGATAAAGAAGACAACATATTTCTATTCTAGTTTATTGTTTTATATATAACAATAGTCCTTAGATCAGTTCCTATTATTATAATGCTGCATGATAATGATCTGGCTTCTGATTTAACAAGTCATTCTATTTTACAGTATGGTCACATAACTAATTTACAGATGAAAAGCAAATTTGAGATTGTTATAATTGTGTGGTGGGGAAAAAACACACTCCTCAGGTGTCACTGTCTCTAATTTTCCCATCATCATTTTTCAGCTGGCTTCTCCTTAATATAGACAGAGTTGTATTAAATTTGATATCTCAACATTTTACTATGATAACATTGAGATACTTTAATGTTTTTAAAAAACTATAACTGTTTCTGTTGGACACTGCATTTTAGAAAATGACACACTTCAATCTTTTTTTTGAGAGAGAGAGAGAAGGACAGTGAGAGAGATAATTTTATTTAGTCTTTCATGTGGCTTTTGTGCTCTGACACTTTGTTGTGGTGGTGTGGGGATGCTGGTGTTGGAACTCGCATAGTCGCACATGCCAGGCAAGAGCCATAGCCACTGAACCACCCCATACTTCAATCTCTTAAGAGCAAGAAAACATTTGCAAATTTAAAAGCAGCACACAATATCTTTAGAAGCAGAAATGCTCAGATCACATAATGGCCAGGTATACTGCCTACTGTATACATCAGTATTATATTTTAACCTCTGATTACATCTGCTTAATGACAAATGGACTCAAAAATTGAGGTTATTTTAAACCCCATCATAACCCCCAGATTTCTATTAAAAAATAGTTAAGCCACAGCTAGATTCAGTTAGCTCAACATGTTATGCTCTCTGCCTATCTCACAGGAGAGGTGGAAAAGCTAATTAAAATGGCTGCAGGGAACTTCTAAATAGGTAGTGGCATGGAGGAAAAGTTTTAAAAAATAACATTTAGCTAAGCGAGAGGAACTATTGGGCACCTGGCATTTAATGTTTCCAATGTTTTTCATGAACCCTCCCCTGCTCCTTTTCAAATCATTGAATTTTCACATTATTGGTAAATGTGATAATGTCACTTTTTAAGGTAAATTTATAAACTTATTAAACACTCTGCCATCAGCTTTATCAAACAGCAGGTGTAAGCCATGATTTAAATACTCTTATAATGTAATTTTAAAAGTCTAATATAAAAAACTCAGCTTCCACAGATGTTTGAGTTGAAAGCTTCCACTTATCAGTCTCATTCTAATTGCAACCAAATTAATACTATTTACTTTGATTTATGGGCAAAATGCTAATTTTGACTTGAGGCCCTTCTGAGAGTTATACAAAGCCCAGCAGTACCATTAAGTTCTTCACCCATTGAAACTGTGCAGGGGATGGAGGAAGCTCCTGAACACCGTCAAGACCAGTGATACCTGTGAAGGGGCCCAACTCTTGCCCCTCTAATCCTCTAAAACCTGGTTTCTTTTCTGTGGAACAACACAGACATCCCTGAATGTTACAAATCTCATAGGCGTTGAATATAACTTCATTGCAACATAGAATGAGATGTTCATTTCTTCTTTCACACCATCCCTCCTCCTCAATGCCATTTCCTTCTCTCTCCACCTTTCACACTTCACCTAACTAAAACCTATTTATGTTCCAGATTAAATCCAAATATATACCCTTCCAGGAATTATCTTCTAATCATCTGCAATGAATTTAACAATGGTACTATTCAGAAGAAGAAGAAGAAGAAGAAGAAAGAAAGAAGAAGAAGAAGGAGAAGGAGAAGAAGAAGAAGAAGAAGAAGAAGAAGAAGAAGAAGAAGAAGAAGAAGAAGAAGAAGAAGGAGAAGGAGAAGAAGGAAATAAATAAAAAGAAAAGAAAGAAAAACAAAGAGAGAAAGGTTTTTGAGAAGTGGATTTAGGAGTGGAATTTGTAAGTCAAAAATCAGCTCTTCATATCCAGCTATATGTATCCTGGATTACCTCTGTCTTACTACCCTTGGGGAGGAGACAGCTCCCTTAGACTCTTCTTATGCTCATAAAACATTCCTCCATTGTTTCATGACTTTCAATTCTCTTTGCCATCTTTCTGTGTTCATATGTCTTACTCTCATGCTGGACAAGGAGATCCTGAAAGGCAGGACTGTGTCTTCCTTTTCTCTGTCATTATATCAAAACCCAATGCAATGTACATTATCAGTAGATACTGAATAAAGAAATGAAGAAACTATGGCAACATCATCTTTGGTATTTTAATAGACTAGATATTTACTATCATATCCTTTCTTCCTTCAGTGGTGAAGAGGGGTAGAAAGAGGATAAATCAGGAAGGTGAAAAAGAGGATACACCTGAAAATTGTTGACCAGAGTGTGGACCAAGGAATCAAGTCAAAATAATTTATCAATCAAATATTAATGGAAGCAAATAATTTTATGTAATGTGTTCTGCAGTAGGGATTTATATATATATATATATAACTTTTCTTGCTAATATTCATTTACATTGGTAAAAATAAATAGTCTATGTTAAAACAATAATATGGCTGTTATTATGACCAGTGATGGTTCTCAGATCACTTTGACCAATTCATGCATTGAGCTGAAATATGTTGCATTAATGTGAGGAAAGATTATGTCCATTTCATACAAAGAAATGCAGTGGGCATGAGGAGAGTGGGGAAACAGAAGATACTGGGGAATGAAATTGATCAAATGATGCTACGTGCATGTATGAATGTGGAATAAAGAATCCTACTATTGTGGATAAAATACAATGGGAAAACATTTTTTTCTTTCTCCAAATCCACAAATAACAAGAAAGGTTGAAATATGGCAATTCTTACCAAGAAAATTGACTTTCCAAAAACATAGTTTTCCATTCTAAAAGAAAGTAACTGGGGAAATATATGGCTCAACACTGGGGGAGAAATAAATTCTCTTCCAGCAGACCTCTGGTGCATATCCCACCAAGTTAACCACTGTTAAGTTGGTCAATAAAGCCCATCTTTAAAATGGATAACTTCTAACTGTAGAGAAAGAATTTATTCCTTGGTCTTAGATTATTGAGTTCACTTGTAATTAAAAGTAAATCTTACCAAGAAAACCTCTCTCTCTCACACACACACACACAAAATGATATCTGCCTGTTTTTTATGGTATTCATCAGGGCAGAGGAATTCACACAGGTTCTGCTCATCCCTGTCCTCATTTGAAAACAATTTAAGACAGGGACAAAGAAAATCATTTGGATAAAAGAAAACAAAATGTGAATAAATCAAGTAAATTTACCGTTATATCAAGTAAACAATATACTCTGAATTTTTTCAGTATATGAGATATATTTACGACATAAAGATCTTTATAGATTTTTGTGTTAATTCTGCACAAACATACTCTATAGAGTGATGCTTTAGCTGTGGATAAAAGCATATCCAGTTTTTAATATATGCTTTGTTTTTATTTTGAGTTTATTTTATTTTATTTTTAAAGAGAGAAGGATAGTGAGAGAGAGAGAGAGAGAGAGACAAAGAGAGTCAATTTTTATGAGTGTTTCACATGGCTTTCATTGCTCTGACACTTAGTTGTGTACATGGGTGCTGGGGTTTGAACCTGTGTATTTTCGCATGCCAGGCAAGCACCGTAACCACCAAGCCACCGTTCCAGCCCCTATTTTGGGTTTATTATTAGTCCATATTTTATTGCTGAAGTTAAGGATCATTGGTAAATCTTGGTAGCAAGAATCATGGTATCATAAATATGTATTTCAAGAATTTCAAGTAATCCTATCATTTTCAGGGCCATTTCAAGGCCTCTAGAATTGTCTTTACTTTTGCACACAGGCCCTTTTGCAGATTATGTTTGAATGATTTCTCCTTAAATAGATTTTGAAGAAACAGTCAACAAATCTGACATGGTAGAAAATATTCACCAATGCCTAACCTGTTTTTCCTTTGCTTCAATTTTATAACCTATCTTCATACTGTTGATAAGTTTTAGAAGAAAATTTGCAATGTTGTCTAGAGGAACACAAGATATTGCATAGATTGTGCAAGACACACACGCACAAACATCCTTCAACCTTGAAGAGGAAGTAGATCCTCCCATTTGCCACAATATGGATGGA
Source organism: Aplodontia rufa (assembly GCA_004027875.1). NCBI lineage: Eukaryota > Metazoa > Chordata > Mammalia > Rodentia > Aplodontiidae > Aplodontia > Aplodontia rufa. The sequence continues at coordinate 8,887 of PVKS010043183.1, read as the reverse complement.
TCTGGAAGACATTATATATCATATTAAGTAAATAAGCCAGATACACAGAAAGAAAATAATATTGCAGTTTTACTTATATGTTGAATCTAAAAAAAAAAAAGTATCACCAGAAACAAGATAAACATACAGGTATAGAAAATGAAACAAAAGTTCTGACAGGTGATCTATGCAAGTGTTTTATCACTGAACTACACCCCCAGTCCTTTTTATTTTATTTCTAAACACAGTCTCTCTATGTTGTCCAGACTGGTCTCAAACTTGCAATACTCCTGCCTTAGTCTCCTGAGTGGCTGATAGGCATGCACCACCATGCTGGGCTCAAACCTCATCTTTCAATCCTGTTTTATAGCAGGAATGAACTACATTATTTTTATAAGAGAATGACCTATACCTTGTTTATGATATTCGTTCTTGATGTCCTATAATACCACAGCACTTGGAATCTTTGTTCTCATATGTGTGACTGAATTTCCCTCTGAATTTAGGGAATTTTAGTTAATAACTCAGCACTTTTAATTTAAGTGTTTTTTTTAACAAACATAAAGCCAGAAATTGTATGTGTTTATGGGGCACCAGGTAATGTGTTGATACATTATAGACATTGTAAAGGTACCACCTCAAACATTTATGACTTCTTGATAATGAAAACATTCAAAACCCTAATGGATCAGTATTTATCATTGCTTGAAATACTTATTCAGACATAACTTTTATAGACAAAAGTGGATTTTGAATTAGGTCATAAACCTCAGTTCTCAATAAGTCATTAAAAGATGCTGCCACTAATTAGGACTTCCATCTATCTGCCGAGCTTAGAATTTAAATCTCTGAAAACTGTAATATAAAATCAATTCCTAATTTGCTAAATTTCTGCTCACAAATAATCCTCATTGTATTTTTTCTCATAAAAATAAATAATTGTAGCACCTGGACCTCTGACTTTCATGTTTATCCAAATTGCCAGTGAGCCCCGAATGCTTCCAAAAGCCTATGAACCCTCCTGCCAGGAATAGGCATCCTCCTCTGTCAAATTCTGGTTCCCCATTGGCACCTTTGTCACTCTGTATTATAATTGATTTTTTATTTCTCTGTTCATCCCATTAGACTAACGCTCTTCATAAGAAAAAATTGTGCCTATATCGATCTCCAGTGTCTAGTCTCTGCTATTGGAGTATCTGTTTAATAAATATGTTTCAATGAAAAATGAATATCAATTAAACAGTCAATTAAGAAAATGAATAATGAGTCACATGTGCATGTTCGACTGTACTGGTACTAACTGTTCGCACTTATTCAGGATATTTTATGAGTCAACCACTGCAGGGAAAAATAGAGCTACTTTCATATAATCATGAAAATAGCATTCTTCCACTGAAAGTGTGTTTGTGTTTGTGTGTGTGTGATGAACATTAAATGCTGCTCTTCTCCTCTACTGAAAATTCTCCCCTTCATGTCTCAACCTTATGATGAAGAGTGTAGATAATATGTCACCCAACAAGAAATCTTTATTTGGTTCCTAAATGGAGGTCCTTTGAATTCATCAATGTGTCCCCACTGAACTTGTTCTAGAAGGCATGATTTTGTGGATATTTTAGAATAATAGCTTGTTTTTTTAAAAAGAAATATGCCTATATCTATCCATATATGCATCTATCTGCTTCAGAAAAAAACTAGTCTCCTAGTTTTTAAAATAAAATATATAAAAGGGTAATCTACAAATAAACGTTCTCTAACATCAGCATTTCAGAATTCAATAGGAGGTCAATTACCTGATTTTTTCATGTCAGATAAAACTGAGTTCTGATATTTGGGAAAATGGGACCAGCCACATGAGTAGGGAGAGTAGTTCTATTGTGATTTTTAAGGTCAATTTTAAAGATCTCCCTTCCCGAAATAGTTCCCACACTGATGCTTAAAACCCCTATTAGATATCTTAAGCCTTAAAGATTTTGGTCCTTTCATTTCCCTATTAAATTGAAATTGCTTTACAGGATGTAACACCATAGGAAGCACTAGCTAACACCTGATCAGGGATTGCTTTCCGATCTGGCAGACAGCTAATTAAGTGAGATAGGTCCTACGGGAAAGTCCACTGGAGATGGGGTGCATACAATGAGGAGAGGAACCCTGACTGGGAAGGCAGTATGCTAAGGAAAATTTGGTCGAATTGAAATTTGTCCTAAGGGTGCATGTATTGGAAATCAACATTCTTTTCTTTTCTACTCACTGGAGTAGTGGTTCTTAACCAGGGATGTAAACTCAAAACATCTGGGACATTGGGGTGTTAAAATTATGACCACAACTCTACAATTGACTGAATGCATCACCATCTCTGCTGAGTAGACTAGGTCTGTATGTTTTCCAACCTCTCTCCAGGTGATTCTGTTATTTATACTAATGAAATAAAATACAAGCAAGTTATCCACCTTGGGCTCAATTTCCATTCAACACACATTCACTGAAAACTTGAAGGCACCATGGTCAGCTAGTACAAATATCACAGATCTTATTTTCAAAGAGATTATAACTACTAGAAGCAATTGCTTATGACCATTCAAAATACAAGGAATAATATGTTAAATAATAAGTATTTATCAGCAAAACATGAGGTGGCTGGTTAGATTCAAGTGACTTATATTTTGTCCCTAAATTGACTACCTAAGCATTTGATCCCAGAGCCTTGGTATTGTACCATAGCTCTAACCCTACCACCAACCAATGCATTTACATAGCTAATTTACAGAACGTTCACAAACACACAACAGAAGAAAGAATAACACCTCACTTATAGCTTGGAGGAACACAGAAACTGCTGATAATGAGATCTCAATTTGGGGTTCTGAGGCCATGCTGTCTTCTGACTTCTCTCACTTTATTTTAGGAATGAGATTCTGTGGTATTAGCCCTGCCTCATCCCTTGTCCTCTCTTGAGCATGACTGATATTTTTTGGAAAGGACCCAAAACACAGGAGTAATGAGCCAATTCTGTTGTGATTTAAAATGAATTTTACCTGAGTTTTCTAAAGACTGACCAGCTGTCCCTGAATTCCACAGACTGAGTTCTACCTCTGCTGGGCATTATTGTTAGGGGCCATGAAGTTCTTCTGATAAAATATCTCCTCATTACCAGGAATGAGAGGTTAGTGTAACAGACGACGACAGGAGGCATAGGAAAAGAAGAGTCTAGGAACAGCATTTTAGTTAGCAATACAGTCATATTTCTAATAGGATGTCATTTGAAAGAAATTCATCTGTGAACAAAGACTACCATACAGTACAAGAGAAGCATTCTCTCTTAGTATGTCCCACTCTTAAAGATTCCTTAAGTCTCTACAGAATACTACAATTGCAACTGTTCAGTCACCTAGTAAATATTCTGTATTTGCAAGCATTTTGCAAGCAGCTACCAGTGTTTAATCTCAGGATAATGCCTTCTTGACGTACAAACCCTCAGAGTATTTCCAACAGCCTAAATGTGAATTATCTGTTGTAAAAATGAAAATTGCTTACTTCAAATCATGTCAGCCTGTAACTGAAGATATGACAACATTGAAATAAGGTCACATCTTTACAATAAAACCTATAATCGCAACTTTGATCACAAGAATAGTAAGAAGGGAAGTGTGTAGAAATTAATCAGAAACTACCATTACTAATGGAAGATCATTTGAAAGTTATCACATATTAATAACTAAGAGGGAGTAGCTGGAGCTGTGGCTCAATGGATAGAGCACTTACCTAACATGTGCAAGGACCCAGGTTCCAACCCCAGCACCACATACTCAACTAAGTGTTGAAAAAACAAAGTACATATGAAAAAAGATATAAAATTGATTCTCTCTCACTCTTTAAAAAATATAACTAAGAATGAGACCCATTATTTTGAAATATATAAAAGTAAAATAAGCAGCAAGGTGTGGATGACAGATTTGGATAGAAAGTTTATGTATCTGTACTTAGTTTTCTGCTGTCTAGTTTTTATACTTCAATTTGACTTTTAGTAAGAAGGAAAACAATGCTTATCTTACCTAATATCTCTGAGGTATTAATAATATCCATGTATGGTTGTTTATCAATTTACTATTCAAAAAGTGTTTTCGCATTCATCATTTCTGTTGGGACTCTGAATTATAATCTGGCATGAAAGATTTCAGATTTTGGAGTTCATTTTTTCAACTGTAACAGAGACTTGTGCAGACTTGTCAAGCTCAATACCAATATTGTATTGTAGTTTTTGTTCACCTCCTGGCTTCTCCTTTATAAGACCAGTAGCCTCAACCTACTTCTTCTCCAGGGTCATCCCTGTTTGCTAATTGTCCTGTTTTCACTTCTGCCTATAGGCCACCAACCTACAAATGTCCCTGAGGACATTTCTTGTGAGGGCCTATTGATGTTATTATTCTCAGTTCACTTTTGCATCATTGAGAATCTTCTTGCATGTTTTTACAAGAAATGCTGATGCAAAATGGCTTGAATCAAAAGGAAATATATTGCCTCACAAACCTGAAAACATGGGTATGGCTGGCTTTTGTTGGAGCCAGGTCCCCAAGATCCTGGCCTCAGGGCCCTTTCCTCTGATTTGCTCTCATCATTCAATCTGTCTGTTTCTATAGTCAAGTGACTGAGTGGCTTCCCAAACTCAAAATAAGCATTTCAAAGACAGAAGCTCTGCTTTTTCAAAGTCAATGCTCTTTGATCTTTGATTTAAACATACTGCTTGTCTATACTGAACCAATCATTATTAATTGCAAAATGGATGTTGCAAGAGACTGAAGACAGTAAACACAGAATATTCTAACCAGACATGATAATGACAAGGGGGAATTTTCACAGAAGATAAGCGAACTATTTCCAGCAGAGAGAGAGTTGGTGTTGAGAGGAAAAATACATTTGGCCATTAAAGTGTTCTTCTCCATCCTCCCCACAATGCACACAATCATCTGCTGAAATAAGATTGTGTGAATTCATACATATGGGTTTTGTAAGTGGAGAGCACCAGGCAAAGATCAATAGCATTTTTGTCTACTTATGTGCAGGGTTCTGTTAATCCCTCAGATCCTCTGGACTGTGAAGTTAGCTGTGGTCCCAGACCCTAACTTGGTGAGCAACTCACTCACCAAAAGTCAACGAGGATTAGCCTGAGTTTACTACAAATATGTTTTATTATGCAAGGGAAATAGTTGCATACTCCTTACTGACAAAGCACTTGTAGGTTGGGAAAAGAAGGTGTTGTTACCTGATATTAAAATGCTCCTAATCCCACATGTTTATCAGGTTTCTTTCTTTCTTTCTTTCTTTTTATCTGTGTGCGTGTTTCCATATTTCTATTTCTCTCTCATGCGATCTCTTTTTATCTTCCTTTGACTCAACAGATACAAAAGGATTTCTAAGTGCTAGGCACTGTTTTGATAAAAATAAATGTGGGTAAGCCAATCCTTGTCTTTACAGCAAAACAGATTAGTACCCAGATAGCAATAATTTAGTCTGATATATGTTGTGGGAAAATACTGATTATTATATGGAAAACCTATCTATTAGCATTCCCCAACAGAAGTCTTCTTCTGCACTTTCCCCAAACTCTGTCTGAATTGGTGATCTGTGCTCCCAAGAAGCCCTGTTCATAATTCTATTCATCTTAGACTATTTTACTTATCTGTTTAATTCTTGGCCAACCACTGGTGCTACCAGTAACAAAACCAATTAGACCTTATGAATTCCACAAGGACAGGATTTTATGTATAATTTGCCATCAATAGGGCTGGAGCAGTGGATCAGTGGTTATGGCGCTTGCCCAGCACACACGAGTATGCGAGTTCAAACCCTAGCACTATGTACACAACAAAGTCTCAGAGCAACAAAAGCCACATGAAAAACTAAATACAATTGTATCTCTCTTGCTCGCTCTCTCACTGTCCCTCTCTCTTAAAAAAATTTTTTTGCCATCAACAGAGGATGTACTTTTTTCTTCGGTTTCTTACAGTGATGAGGAACTTTTTTTCTAACTCAAACAACTTTCTCAGCAAAATGAAGACTATTGAAAAGCACCAACAATGTATGTGGTAGGCCAGAGTTCATGCAGGAAATTTATGCATACTGGTCTATGACCTATGAACAAAGGTCCCTGTCCTTCCAAATAGCTGATAAACCTTTTTGCCCCTCACACACATCCAGTAGCAATAATCTGTTTCCAATACCTGTGATACCTGGCTGGAAAATCAAGCAGGAAGATTAAACTCAAAGGTAGACTTTGACATTTTCCAAAGACTTTTTTTCATCTTCTTCTGCTTTGTAATACATAGTATGAAGGAGTTAGACAAGATAGTCTCTAATGTCCTATTGAAATACAATTATTCCAAAGCAGGCTTTAGAAAGATTTGATGGTAGCGATTTAGGTAGAAGCAAATATTGATTATGATCTTAAATTGTAATGCTATGTTTGCACTCCAGTGCATTGCAAATCAAATTCCCCGAAAAATCACTAAGGACGACACAAGTCTGCCTACCTTACCCAAATACCTGATACACATTTCTTTTCTGGGAGAATGTTTTTAGGAAAACTATACTGATATATGCAATTCTAATAAGGGGAGAATGACTACATCTCACCTATACTGATCAGACTTTGGTGAAGGAAGTGCATTTCTTCATGCAGAGACTTACTCATTTTATTCATTATATCAAAAAGCGGTACTCTACATCTGCCAACGGAAAGTTGTTTTTCATTTTTCAAGGTGCAAGAGCATATTAGTCGCTCAAATTTATTCTTTGTCAATTTGCAGCTGCCGAGATTTCTTGGTGACTTTGAAATTTGACCTTCCATGTGCCAGCCTTATAGTTCTTTCAAAATGCATGCTCTCCCGACTCCCCACAGGAACATTTGCACATGCTGATTTGTCTGCGTGGATCATTCTATCTGCCCACCTATGTGCTTCTTTAATCCTTTTTCAGCATACAGCTTCATCTCAAGTGTCAGTTTTCCCAGGAGCATCCTGTAACATTCCTGCTACAGGTTACCTTTTAAATTTTGTCCACAGTATCTTGCCCTTCTTTCCACATTTTGCACTGTGAGTTCCTATTTATTTCTATGTATACTTCTACCCTTGATTCCGTGATAGCAAAAACAGTTTCTTCATCACAGGCCTTAACACAGTAGTTGGTATATAACAAATGCTTCCAAGATATTGTAATATGTATAAGTAGATAAAAATAAATAAATGCCGTTGGTGAACATGTCATTATCAAGTGCATTAACTAAATCCAAACAAAATTGTCTTTTGATTACTAGATTTTGACTGAAATTCACTATAGAAATCTATATAATGGCTGAATATTTCCTTTAATTTATAGTTTAGAATCAAGATGTCACATCAGAATATGCAATTATCTTCTTCCCTAGTCAATTTCACATCTCAGTTTTTAAAAAAACTAAAATATGGTTTGCCATTTTCCTTTTGTATGGTGGTTCTGTTTTTCCAACCTGCTTTATTGTGGTTCAGAATAATATTTCCTTCATTATGCCCTCTAAATCTTGTGAACTTAATAAATCATGATGGCAAAATTAATGAAAAACAGTACCTAAAAAATATTCACCTCTATAAGGTGATTTTGTAGGCTTATGAGGTGGCCACACACGAGCAAGCCTGATGTCATTACACTTTTTGGCCTTTAGTTATAAATATTATTCTGTGATCACACAGGTTATTCAGACCATATGCTTTTTTTGTGCAATTGCATATACCTCACTGAAACATATTTGTAAAGGACTTTATTTAATTCTTAGGGTTTATTCATAAATATACCCTACCTCTTACAAAGGTTTATCATTGCCCAACATCAAAATGGGTACAAATTTATTTATTTATTTATTTATTCTATAAAGAGAGAGGGGACAGTGTGTGAGAGAGAGAGAGAGAGAGAGAGAGACAGAGAGAATCAATTTTTATTTAGTTTTTCACATGGCTTTTGTTGCTCTGAGACTTCGTTGTGTACATGGTGCTGGGGTTTGAACTCGTGTACTTGTGCATGCCAGGCAAGCACCTTAACTACTGAGCCACCACTCCAGCCCTGGGTATAAATTTATTGTCACCTAATAAACCCATGCTAAAAACAAATAAAATTACTATTATCAGAATTTATCTCCTACTATGGCCATTCACAAATGGAAGCTTAGAAAAAGCACACCCCACTTTGAACAAAATTGTGGTTTAGAACTTCACATCTCATCTTCAGTAAAAATGGCTATTTTAGCAGAAAAATGGAAGAAATAGTTGAAGAAAAAATGAGATAAAAGGAAGTTAATACGGCAGCTGAATAAAAGGGTCTATAAAACAAATGGTTACCATTAAAATACTTTAAGATTTCATTTTTCTTGAGGCTTAATTATATGTAGTTTATACTTCAAAGATAATCACCCTCAGCACCTGTTTTAGAAATTTCATTTTTCTGGTTTACCCATTTTTAATATAGTTTCACCATTTTATTTGAACTAGAAATGTTAAGAGCTCACAAAAGTTTCTAACTCAACAGCAAAGAGAATCATGAGAAAGCAGTCTATCTTTTCAGTTGGCTTTTCCATAGTTTTAATTTAGTGGACAACATATCAACAGCTTATGTAGACCAAACTAATTTCCATCAGTAATTCACTAAAACTCTTGGCTGATTACTCTTTTCAAAGATGTGTTTTGATCACTTCTATGTTTTAGAATATTTCCTGTGAAAATGAAATTTTACATTTCTAAGAAAATCCTACCCAATGTATTCCACTATTTTATCCAAAACTATAGCAGAGAAACCTGTGTGGAGTTCTTATTCCAGGTCTTGTACCACTTCCATACTGACATTCTGGTTAAATCAGAAAATAGTACACATTGACATAAGCTATTTCCCA
>PVKS010043182.1:0-15020 GCA_004027875.1 Aplodontia rufa | reverse complement strand
ATATGACCCTGCTATTCCACTCCTGGGTATCTTTCCAGGGGACTTAGAATCAGCACATTATAGTGACACAGCAATATCGATGTTCATAGCAGCACAATTTACTATTGCTAGGCTATGGAAACAACCCCGGTGTCCCTCACTGGAAGAATGGATCCAAAAACTGTGGTACATTTATACCATGGAATATTACACAGCAATTGGAAACAATGATATTGCAGCCTTCGAAGGTAAATGGATGGCTATGGAAGAGATCATGATGAGTAAAATCAGCTTAACCCAGAGATCTAAGGGTCAATTGTCTCCACTCATCTGTGGAGGTGGGGACTAGACCCTGGACAATGAGAAAGTTGGTCTAGTAGCATGAGTAAATCCAGATAAGATGTAATGCTTTACAATCTAATACTGTTTTTAGAGTTATAGTGGGAAGGGGAAGGGAGGGATAAGGGAGGGTAATTGGAGGGGAGGCACTCCTGGGGATAAATGCAATATCCAGAATATATACACATTTTATATTATTTTGTTAAAATCTTGTAAGGTTGCTCAAAAATAAAACAAAATAAAATTAAAAAAATATTTGTAACAGCTTGGTTCAATGACACAGCCCTGTAATCCCTGTGGCTTGAGTGGCTGATGTAGGAGGATCAAAATAAAAAGAAAGGGCTGGTGATGTGGCTTAGTGGTTCAATTCCTGATACCAAAATAAGTAATAATAATAACAATTATAGCACAATGCCAATATTCTTTGTGTTTATACGTGTGTGTACATATTACAAATGAACAGCATGCATATACATGAAAACACTGTTAATTCTCTATAGTAGATCTACAGGTAATTTAATTTTTTTTCATTTCAAAAGAGAGAGGGACAGTGAGAGAGAGAGAGAAAGAGAGAATCAACTGTTTCTATGTGGCTTTTGCTACTCTGACACTTCCTTGTGTACATGGTATTGGGGTTGGAACCCACATCCTCACGCATGCCAGGCAAGCATCGTAATCGCTAAACCAGTGCTTCAGCCCCGGTAATTTAAATTTTATTTTTTCCATTATTTTAAAAATACCCTGAATTTAAATGCACTACGCTTCTAGTTGCAATCATTCTGTATTTATACTCATATTTCTGAACTGAATAATTGAAATCATTGCATGTAGTTTCTTTTTTTTTTCATATCTGTTCCTGTAGAGATTGAAACAGCTGATTTCTGAGATTCTTTTTGTTTTGAAAGTTTAACCAAAATGATTTAGAGGCACAGCACCACATCACAGAAAGACATATCCAAATCTTACAAAAAGGCACTAAAAAATCCACACAGTGTCAGAGTCAGATGCAATGAGAGTTCCAGTGTCCAAGTGTTTCTTGTGGAAGTTCCCTGTGTGCCCACTCGAAGGGCACCCAGGCTGGGCGACTACATCTGTCCATAGCCCTGTCTTCTACAGTGGTGCTGATGGAGGGAAAAGCAATGTTCGCCAAGTTCAAGTGCACTGATTATTTGTGTCGGGTGCTGCAAACTCTATGCACTGCATTCTAGGTACCAAGATGCCCATTGTACATGTAGAGAAAGTCAGAGGTATCAAATAATATGTGTAGGGTCTCATGACCAATATTCACACTATAGAACCTTTTATATTTTTCATCTTTTGTTCATTTTATTCATTGTATTACTTTTACCATACGCTTTTTAATTTTGGAAAGAGCAAAGTAATTTCCTTAAAACTTTTAAAATTATTTACCAGTTTACTAAAAATGCCTGAATTCTGTTTCATATCTAAACTATGAAATCATCTGATTATATTGGAAAGAAAAACAGCCGCCTTAATTGATTACATTCAAAAGTTAACAGAGCCTGTTGCAGCGGTGCATGCCTATAATTCCAGCAGCTCTGGAGGCTGAGGCAGGAGGATCCCAAGTTCAAGACCAGCCTCAGTAGTTTCACAAGGCCCCAAGCAACTTAGGGAGAACCTGTCTCCAGCCAAAAAATTAAAACAACAACAACAACAAAAGACTGGGGGTGTACCTCATTGGTAAACTGCCCCTGGGTTCAATCCCTGCTACTGAAAAAAAAAAAGTTAACAAACAACTTATTATTTGGAAACTTTTAAAAACTGAAAAAATGAAGGTATTGTTAATTCTATGGGGAAAGGGTGAGGATAAAAATCGTAGTTATAAGGAATAAAAATTGTTTGCAGCTTTTTGACTGTTTTATCAAATCTTCAGCAAATCTGTTAAGAATGGTAGAAAAATAAGGATTCCATTTAGAAAAAATAGCCTCAGTGTTGTGGTTCGCATTTCCAATCTGCCATGGCTAGATTATGCCAGCAGCCTGTGTTTTATATCCTATGTAACTAAAACAGGAAAAGGACAGAAAGCTGATCTTATGAGAACAAGGCCCTATGTGATGTTCTTGCAATACAGAAGACATGAAATCATCCACTACTTAGCATAATGATCTGCTGTTCCCCAAATCAACTCAGGGAAAGAAAAAAGGCAACAAAAATAAAAGATCTAAATTCCCCAAGGATTACTTGGAAAAGTTGTTGAATAATGTAAACTCAATTTTGAAAAATAATTAAATATTTCTCTAAGTTCTGTTTGCACAAATAGGTTACATACAGATTTCTAGAAATCATCTTATTTCCCAGAAAAAAATTAAAAACTTGTACCATGCTAATATTGGGTAATCTAAATTTCTGGTATAAATAAGTATGCTTTCTGTGCTTTTAAAGGTGAGAATTCAATATATTTCAATATATTTCTCCTCTTACATAGAGGCTCACATAACAGACACTTGCACGTTTTAAAGTGGGAACAGATTTTTAGGGAGATGAATAATTTCCATTCCGGAAATGAACTTTAAGTAGGACACATCAACTCCAATTCTCTTGCTTCAACATGGTCTCATCTAATGGCAGGGATGGGGGCATGAGAGACTTAGAACTTCCCTTCCTTCTCTGCTAATTTTCTCATGATTGAACAGCAAGGTCACAGGAAATGTGAATGCCTTTCTGAGCACACGGAATGCCCAAGAGAAGCTTCTGAATTTAAATCCCAGCAGTGTTTGTAGGTAAATATTGAGTCCTGAATTCTGGACATAATCTTGTATCAAAATTCTTATGAATTTTACCAATTTATTTCATGAAACTTACAATTGAAAGGATAGCTTACCCCCTAAAACATAAGTTATCCTTTTACAGCCAAATTGCATTTTGGAAATCTGAAGTCTAAGCAGTTTTATGGTAGAGAACATACTGATACAATACTTGTGCATTAACAAACATTTGCTAGAAAAAATTCTCTAATACTTTGGTGGGTTTTTTTCTCTAAAGAATGCATCAGAACAGTAATGTGGACTAAAAATGTTTCCTGAACAAGTTACAAATAAAATTCTTCCCAGGATTAAAAAAAAAAAACAACCAACAAATAAATAAAACTAGTGTTTCCTTTCTCTTGTGCAATAATTGACTCAAGTCATGCTTGATTTAACACCTCTGAAAGGAAGAATGTGAGAACACTCGTCCTCCAACAGAAGCCAACCTTGGCTCTCCCAGGGCTCAGCCTCTTATTTAAGAGCTCTGTCCGGACGCCTTTATGTTGCCTACACATACTAATATATCCTTGCTTTGTGTTCAGTGCAATTTAGCTTCTGGAAAATCTGCCTTGATTTAACAATTCTCTTGGACATTACCTCCCACAAACTCTAAGCTAACAAGGGGAAGCCGGACAGGAGGGTGCACGTTCATATCTGAATGCCATTATAAAGTAAGATGGCCTTTATAACATTTCTAGCCAATCCATTGCTCTGAAAAGTCTGGTTTCCACTCCATTTAGTTTCTCTATTTGAGAGATGACATAATTAAACAGAATCAACTCAAGTCAAGACCAAACACTATACACATGTGATAAATTAAGCCTATGGCTATAATGAAATAAAAGAAGAAAAGAACTTGGAACAAAAGCGGAAAGAAATGATCTAATCTTGAGATATATTTCATTACCCATTGCTTTACATAAGTGCATTTTGGAGACAAATAAACAAAAAGTCCCCGGGACTAACACCCTGAGCATTCTTAGGACTGTTTGGAAGTAAAGAAGTTTGAAAAATGAGGTGGTTTCAAAAGAAAGCTATGTACAGGGTCAAAACAGCTATGTAATGCAGTTTACATTTTAATTATTTTCCTTCCTTCCTTCTTTCTTCCATCACTTCCTTCCTCGCTCCCTTCCTCCCTCCCTCCAAGTCACTCCCACCCCAACTCTCTTTGGGTGTTAGGGATGAACTCCGGGTCTCCATCACAAGGATAGTCTCTAACAAGCAACATTTTGATTTTCTAATATCATGAACAGTTGCACAAAATAACCCATGTATTATTAATCTACAAAATATAGAGTAGACTAGACAAGTAAAAATTCTTTAAAACTGAGGAGACTACATCTCTTTTCTGGTAGGTATAAATGCACTCAAATTTTTATTTACCTAAATTTATAGTTTTTTTCTTTCATTTTCCTTTAGTTTCTCAGTCTTACACAAATTTGTGACACACAGAACAGCACAAAGCTGTTTTTCTTCTTATAAACTTACTTAAAAGAAATAAAAATAGAAAGTTCTACACCTATCAATCAAATAATCTATCTCTGTTTTATGTTCTTTTTAATAAAAGATCTATCTCTGCTCAACACAGCCAACTGTCACAAAGAATCTAAAAGTACTTGTTCTTGGCTGGACTAATTTCTCTTTACCTAAGTTTATTAGTTCAAGAGTAATGCAGACGGCCAACTCCAATAGGATTATAAAACAAATAGTAGAAGAAACAAGTGGAAATTATCTCCGTGATTTTTTTTCCAGTTACATCTCCCTGAGATCAATTTTCTTAAAATTCACCCACACAGAAGGCTCACACTTTGCAATGACCCTTCTTCTACATACTGGGAATTTGTTGGATCCTGTGGACAACAACAAATGCGTCTGACAGCCCCACTTTGACGGGATGATTGGTTGAACTTATCTGTGTGACCAAGACAGGAATCTGGAAAAGAAAAAGCAGATTGCTTGTGTTAGACTCAAATTTCACTTAGGGTTGCAGAATAGGATCATCTTGCTGAATGGACAAAATCAAGTGACAGAGATGAGGGAGTAGAGAAGCAGCAGGAAATATAGAAGAAAATCATAGAATCCCTCAAGGTAACATCAGTTTGGCAATATTTGATGAATTAAGCAAGAGACCTCCTGGTCTTAGAGATGGCTGCTTGACATTAAAAGACAGGGATTCTCAAAGAATTTAATTGATACTAGATGCTGCAAACTTATCCCACAAATAGTTATACCATGAAAATATTTAATGTTGGCTAGAATATCAAGAATAGATATTCTTTTCTTACTAGTTATTTTCCTAAATGACTTTATTTCATATTTATTTTCATGGAGTTTAAATACAAATTTTATTTGTAATGGAATTCTAGATACAAAACCTAGAATAAAAGACATAAATACATTGCCAAATATATATTCAACAATATCATTGTTGATTCATATATTTGTACCATATAATACATTATCGATTTAATACATAAATTTGGCAATTGTTGATAGATGTTGAGTGTCACCATTCTTATTGAAACACTTAGGGAAAACTTATGAGGTGTTACACAACATCTTAAGGTCACATCTCCTAAATTTGAACATTAATGTGAATATGACAGATACTTCTTTATTTTTTAAATTAAGGAGTTGAGTTATTGTACAATCATAAATGCACACAAAGCAACATGTGTTAGGCATATGATCTTGAACCACATCTCCCATCCCCTAGTCTCTTTACTATTCTACATTTTGCCCTACAAGCAATATTAATGCTTAGATTGTGAATTTTCCAGAATTAAATGATTACACAAGTATTATTGGATTCTTAGGGTGGTAAAGAGTATGCTACATTGTTGATTGCCTTCCTAGATTCCACTCTATTCTTCCTCCCTCTCCCGCTCCCCTCACTCTGTCTCCTCCCCACCTTCCCTCCCACCACATATCTATGGTTGTCCTAGATTATGTGTTGCCATGCCCCTGCTGGGTCCAATATGTTATCCTGACCACCTTTCACTCAGATTGGGTTTAGCTCCAGCCTCCACAAATGACTGAAAACATTTGACCCTTGACTCTCTGGATTTGACTAACTGCTCAGCATGATTTCTTCCATAGCCATCCATTTATCTTCAAAGACCACAATATCATTGTTTCTCATTGCTGAGTAGCTCTCCATTATGTATATATACCATAGCTTTTGGAGTCATTCATTGAATGAGGGGCATCTGGGTTGGTTCCATAACTTAGCTATTGTAAATTGAGCTGCTATAAACATAGATTTTGCTGTGCCGCTATAATGTGCTGATTTTAATTCCTCTGGGAACACACCCAGAAGAGGGATATTTGCAGCTTAAAATTTAGGATACATTAAGAGTACAAGAAAAATGATAAGACAGTTAACAAATGAGTAACCCTCTTGGAACCTATTTTTCTAGATTTAGAGAAGATTCCACTGGGAAGTAAGATTACTTTCTTTTCTACCAGTTTTATAGAAATAAAAATGAGAGTGAACCCATCTTCGATAAATAAAGGGACAAGAGAGAAAATGGGAAGAATAAATGCACCAAATTCCTTTTTAGGCAGAAGAAGCAGATTGTGGGCCATCTGTTGGTGATCCATCAAATCACATGCTTGCTCGGACATGGCTGTACAAGCCATCACCAGCAGCACTGCACCACAAGGGAAGGGAGCTGCGCAGGAAGGCAGGTATAATAAAGGCCAAATTGCCTATTTCTGCTGGTGACATCACGAAATTGTAAAAGTGCTATTTTGTTAGATTTGATAAATTATGAGGAAATTTTACTGTTTCTGAAATGTGTGGAACTATTCTGAAATAAATAATGGAAAATGATCCTTTCTGTGTTGGTAGTTTTTCAGTCCTCTCTTAAAAAATGATAAAGTGTTACAAATTTCATGTCAGTATTCCCAGCTCTTAACCAACATCAGGAAGCATTCTGAGATCTGGATGACAGAAGCACACAAAACAAAATCACATCACAAATTTATGTTCCTAAAAGTTCATCTGCTAAGTGAAAGTCTGATATACTTTACATAATCACTTACTAAATTCAGTCCTAATAGATTGAGTTCCCCTTTTGAAATGGATATTCCTGTATTTTGGATGCTGAACATCTCCCAAAAGACTATTTGTTAAAGGCGTGGTTTCCAGAGTGATGCTACTGGCAGGTGTTAGGACCTTTAGGACATAGGGATTAATGGGAGGTTCTCAGGTCCTTTGAGCCTGCTGTCCAAGGAATCTGTGGGACCCTGTCTCTTTTATATCGTCCCTTTTATATCGTCACTGATGAGACAAGCAATCTGGCTCCCTCGCACACTCCTCACCATTGCCATCAGTTTCTGCCATCAGAAACCCAAAGCAATAAGCCCATCTTATCTTGTACTGAAAACTCCAAAACTATGTGCCAAAATAAACCCATTTTTATAAGCTACTTATCTCTGGTATTTTGTTATAGTAACTGATAACAGACTAACATAGGCATTACATTATTACCCAGTCTTTTACTCCACGTGGAGGAGTGCTAACATAAATTTAACTTATATTTAAGTCAGACTCACAATTATGGAAAAAAAAGTAAAAAAGATAGAAGGACATTGAGGGAAAAAATCCCAATTAAAGTTATATTTTATTTATCCTAATAAAACAAAGATTTTTTTTTAGAGTACTTTTCCTGGGTGCCTGCTCTGCAGTAAGTATGAAAGCTTTGTTCCTGGCATTGGTCACTGGCTTTCATTCTCTAACACCAGGACTGCAGTTTTCCTCTACTAGTTAAGGAATAGTTTACCAAAGTATTCTGCATCCTACTTTCATAACAGAACTTGGACTTATATTAGCATCATTTGAAAAACCCTATTAAGCTGTTATGAATACTATGTGTTTACACTAGAACTTGTTTTTCAAATCCTGTTTCTTGGCTCTTGTGTCCTCCCATCGGATTATGCATTCCATCTTTCTACCTCATTTGATCTTGTTTTCGCCATCTCTTTCCTTTCACTCCCTTCCTTTGTATTTTGTCTCTATGTCTAATCCTCTCCTCCCGTGCTTTTCTTCTGTGGTGAATTGATTACACTGATGGCCTCAATCCAGACTCATTCTTGTTTAACTTTGCAGTCTTCTCTCACTCTGATTCTGGGCTCAGTTATATGGCAAAAGAAGACAACCACACACAGGAAGCAAAAAGGAGGCTTGAAAAGTGCAAATTTCTACCTCTTCCCTTGGAACCCAGCCACTGCTTCGGAAAGGTGCCCTGCTACCCTGCTGAATGCACAGGAGAGATACACGAAGGAACACTTTCTGATAGAGATCACCTTTGACCAGCCAGCTCACAAAAAATCCACCAGGTAAAAGCTGACACTGAAGGGGCCCAGTTGACAATTACAACATCCAATAAAGATCAGTACAACTAATTCATTATTATCTTGTGGGAAATAAGAAATGGAGTTGATTTAAACCACTGCATTGTGGGATGATTTGTTACATAGCAATACTGACCGATACATTCTCTTTTAAAGAGAATTAAAGGGTATTTCTGCATGAGATGAAGTTGTATTCCTCTTACTAGTTTTCTTGAAATCAGATGATTATCTCTATAATTCTACATGCAATTAAACTGGAAAGATAGGAATGTTTCAGTGAAAAAGTTTCATTTTTTATATCCCCCCTCAATTTTTCTCTATTTCTTTATTATCTAGTATTTTCTTTTATCTGTGAATTACAAAGCTGATGTGTATAAGTAACCCAGATCTAGATTTATTTAACCTATGGAAAATCCATTAAAACCAGAATTGGTAGCTTAGTGGCATACTTAGTGTTCTACCACTGAAAATTATATCATAAATTGATTAACCATTTAGGAAGAACATTGTAAACACCTTTTTATCCTCAAATTGTCATTTCCTTCTATTAAATGATTTTTACTTTTTAAGGTTTTAGGAAGCAATTTGTTAACAATGATTCAAACAAAAACTGTAATGGTGAAATATTATACCTATGCATAGAAAGGCATGAAGTAGGTAGAAACCATCATTTGTAGTTAGTTAAGGAATACATTTTAACTTTCTACTTGTTTTAAAAACTTACATATTTATGAGCCAATGACTTCTGAACACCATATCTGACAAACCAATCTTCTCTACTGTGTAAATATTTCTATTCTGAGTCTTTACTTGGGAGTATAGAGTAGAAAAAAATTATCATAATAATGTCTACTACATATAAATTATTCCCCACAAATGGACATATACACTGTCCATGTTTGATAAGACAAGGAAAATTCATTCATTATCAAATAATTGAAAATATTGTTCTATTGTGGACACTATAATTATAGAAAAGAATAAAAGACATTACTATCATAGAGCTTACAACCTACAGCGAACAGGTAGATAGGAAAACAAGTTATTGTAAAAACTATAGTATGTGAGAAGGTGCTTAGTACCATGGAGAAAACTGGAACAGGGTGGAGAGTTAGGAATGGGGGTCTTTGTTGGAGAAGAGTTTCTGAGGGTCTTTCTGATAAGGTGACTTTTCAGAAGAAACTCAAGAGAAGTAAAAGAGTCTGCCATCTGCCATATGGCTACCTGGGGAATAACTCTGGGTGGAGGTACTAACCCATGCAAAGGGCTTGACCAAATCACTTTTGGTTTGCTTTAAGAAGTGGTGGCTCAATGGTATCATGCTTGCCTGGTATGTGTGAGGACCCAGCACCCCATATACAGCTAGAATGATTCCTTCTCTCTCTCTCACTGTCCCTCTCTCTCTCTAAAAAAAAAAAAAAAAAAAAAAAAATTAAAATGCTACCCCCTATAGCTGGAGCAGGAGTAGTAACCATGAGTGTTAAAGGAGGTAGGAGAGAGTGAGGCGGATCATAATGGGTGTGAATTCCTTGCAAGCTGTGCCAGTAACATTGTATTTTAATTAAAAAAAATAAATGAAAGCAAATACAGGAAAATTTGAAGAGGTCTAAGTAGAGAAAGGGAATTTCTTTATATTTGGGGAAAAATCACACTAGCTTATTTGTAATCAAAACTACAGAAAAAAAAAAGGAATCTGAGAAACTAATTAGGAGGGTATCATAGTTATCCAGGGAGGAGATGGGTGCATTGGATTACACTATTATGGTAGTGGAGGCAGAAGAAACAAGGATGAATGTGTAACAACAAATCCCTTCAATGTGTTCAACTATAATGCACTAATAAAAAGAAAAGACCCCTCTGGTCCTAGAAGCAAAAATAGTGTGTGTTTCATCAGGAATGCTGCGCTCAGCTTCAAGCGGCTCATTCACATCAGTCCTCTAGAAGGCAGTCCTCTGGGTGAGCAGAGAACAACTCCAGAGAGCAGGACCAAAATACAGATGTGCAGAGGACCAGGGGAAGGTTGGAGAGGGATGACCACTCTATGGCAATACTACTCGCTTCAAATGCATTTCTTAAAAATTTCACAGATCTCAAGAGTAAGAGAGTGGGCTCTTAAATTTTATCCTGATTAGATATTAAAATGAATATGCACAAGAAGTTCTCAATTTCTTCCATTTGCCACCCAAGCCTTTTAAGAAATGATTACATCCCAGGTTTTGGGGAGAAAAGAAAAAAAAAAGAAAACAACTGTTTTTGCCCATTGAATTAAATATCTAATATGTTCAAAGGTCAGTGACAGACAACAGCAGGATTTTGCAGAGATTTCCTACGGAAACTTGCCAGGCTTTCCCTGGCTGATATTCCCATATCTTTCTTACTTGGCCTTCTCAGACTGTGTTCTTTTACTTTCAAGTATCTAAGAAACACAAGTAATCTATCTGGATGAGTTCCCAGTGAGCAAGGCAGACCACCCCATAGGTTTTCATGTCAGTATAAATTAGAGACGAGTAAAATGAATTAGGAGGACTATTAAAAACCACATTTAAAATAATGAACTACTTTGGACAAATATCAAGGAAGCAATTGTGGGTTGTGTATGTATATGTATGTGTTCATGCGTGTGTGTAATTGTGTTCATGTGTGAGTAAACTATTTAGAATTATAGCTGGTACTGAGGAAAATTAGCACAAGAATAGGGTCTGTCATATTGTCATGATCATCCATTCCACAGAGGAATCTGTATTTTAGGAATATGAAGTACCTTAGTCAGCACACCCATGGACAAATAAGATGTGAAAGTATCAAAACTCTAAAAACGTTCATCATGGGGAGCTCATTTATACCCTTTCTACATACAAATTCATTTTCACCCTCAAAATGCTTCCTGACTCAGTCAAACTAGGGATCTCAGGCAGTCAATATGAATAATAAAAAGTCTAAACTACTGAGGTTTCCTTGTTTAAAAAAATATGTTTATTTTCTTTTATGATTAAAGCAAAGCTCAGTCTTCACTGGGTCCCTGTAAGATCAGAATTATAAATTTTGGAGAATGGGTTTTATCATGATATTCATTCTACAGCATAGACAGAAAAGAAACATTCATGTTAGTCAAAATACGCTTCTGTTTTGGCTTCCTAAAGCATCCATAAATTCCCTTTTTAAAACACATTTTAATTTTTGTTCCAGTTAATAAATTATTGAGAAGTTTGTCATTTGGCATACATTTTCTACAAATGACATATTGAAGCGAATTAAGCATAGAAGCCAGAAGGGGTTGCAATGGTTAGACAAAACGAAGGCAGGGAAAGATAATTCAAAGCTGGCAATAGCAGGGCAGAGTACCCTGGCCTGTGGAAGAAGATTCAAAGAGAAAAGCGGTTCCCCTTTCCACATTGTGGTATCATTCTCCAGGACACAGGGGCCCAAGACAACCCCTAGAAAATGAGCTTTAATGTCCTCCTCTCTAACAGGGAGATAACAGCACGCTGCTTAAATCAGAGGTAATGGAATTTTATTTTCTTTGCTCCTCGGTTCTGCCCTGCAAACCTTGCCAAAACATTCATTCGTTTCCATTATGGGCCCTGTTATCTATCTAATGGGCAACACAGTATCTCAGCAGGAGCTTGATTGTATAGTATGTGTTCCAAAGGGTGAATCATATGCCTATCAGAATTTAACTGGAAAAGAATTATTCTAAACTCATTTTTGTTCAGTTGCTAACCAACAATACTGTCCTTAGTTGCTAATATTAACAGCAACAACAAACCTCAGAGAAAACCCAAAGCATTCTATTTTACCCACTCTTTGGTGCATTTAATTCTTAATTCCCTAGTTCAGCTTCCTTCAATGTCTGTTTTCTGCATTGTACAGCAACGGATCTCATATTAAAACGAAGTGCTGTCTACTGTTATTATCAAAACAGTGCATAAAGTAAAAATTATTAATGTTGAGTTGCCTGCAAACTACATTTGAATAAAGGGGTTTCAGTTACATTTAACATTAAAAATTCATGTTGATATGCTGAGTACTTTTAATGATTCACACAAATATTTTCCTTCCTGTCAGCTTACAGTCTTTGAACTCCTTCATGTGGCATGAATTGAGCAACACAACTGGCAACAGGAAAGCAAAAATGACCCATAGCCTCAAGATAAATTCACACCATCCCTCCTGTCCTCATTTCTATAACCACATCCTGCAGGAAATCTCACAGGAAATACATGAAACTGAGGAGTCAAGTGCCCCTGTATGCAAAGGTCTCTAACCATCATCCCTGCGTGAACTAGTGTGGTCTTGGGATACGAAAGAAAAACACAGTGAGGAAGAAATTAAATGAGCACACTCTGAGCACATTTTCCAGCCATGTTTTTCCATATAGAAACAAAAGGCAATGCTTCACGGGTTTGGGATGTCAAGAAAAACTATGTTTATATTTTTATTTGGAATCTTGTAATACTAAAATGTTACAAACATGCATATATATTATTACAGCTAAATAAGGGAATTTGTCCAAACATGGCCTGGAATAATCACTGAGGGAAAAGAAAGGAGATTAAGGAAACTCTACACCCTGGGTTTGGGGTGGACACATGGGATGAATCAGGCCTTTAGCTTCAGGAACAAAGGAGCCCTTTGGTTATGGAACATCAGGGCAGGAAGAATGGATTTGGACTGACTCTAGGAAATAAACCTCTCAGTGTCATCCAGGAAAGTGAAGTGAGACTTGAAAAGGCAGAGAAGGAAAAGCACCAGGCAAGATCACACAGACTGCCCAAGGACAACATAACCACCTAGTGGCAGGATTGACACCAGAATAGATTCTCTATTTCTAAAATTATTTCCCCCAGACAGATCTTGCTATTTCATTTACTTATTTTTATTCATAACATTTATTATTGGAACATAATGAAGGGAGAACTATTCAATTTATCACTTTTTCACTATGAAAGTAAATAAAAAGTTAACATGTCAGAGGCTTTTATATATAACTAAAAAATATAACTAAAATATACACAATCATGCACATAAATTAGATCCCAAGTAAAGCTGTGTATGTAAATTTTTAAAATTTCACATATTTAAAATATAGGAAAGTGCTATGACAAAAAATCATCTGTTTACTAGTGATTTAGAGCACTTTCTCATGTATTCATTGGCTTCATCAATGTCCTCTGTTGAGAAGTTTCTACTTAGTTCTTTGGCCCATTTATTGATTGGGTTGTTTGTGTTTTTGTAGTTGAGGTTTTTGAGGATTTTGTAGATTCTGGATATGAAGCCCCTGTCAGAGGAATCACAGCCCATGATTCTCTCCAATTCTGTAGGAAACCTCTTGACTTTTTTGATTATTTCCTTGGTAGTGCAAAAGCTTTTAGGCTTCATGGCATCCCAACCAGAGAAATGTAAATGAAAACTACATTAAGATTTCACCTCATGGCAGTCACATTGGCAAAAATGAAGAAAATAAACAATAATAGATGCTGGAGGGGTTGTGGAGAGATAGGCACACTAACACACTGTTGGTGGAGCTGCAGACTGGTATAGCCCCTCTGGACGGCAGTGTGGAGAATCCTCAAAAACTAGGGATGAGACCACCATATGATCCAGCTATTCCTCTCCTGGGTATTTTTCCAGGGGATTTAGAATCAGCACACTACAGTGACACTAGCAGCTCAATTTATAATAGCTAAATCATGGAAGCAACCCAGATGTCCCTCAGTAGATTAATGGATCCAAAAACTGTGGTACATATATACCATGGAATTTCACACAGCAATTAGAAACAATGATATTGCAGCCTTTGAAGGTAAATGGATGGCTATGGAAGAAATTATGCTGAGTGAAATCAGCATAACCCAGAGAACCAAGGGTCGAATGTCTTTACTCATCTTGGAGGCTGGAACTAGACCCTGACCATTGAGAAAGGAGGTCTAGTATCATGTTTTAAATCCCGATAAGGTGTAATGACACACAACCTAAGGCATTTGTAGAGATGTATTGGGAAGGAGGGGGAGGAGGGATAAGGATGGGTCATTGTGGGAGGGGGCCTCTTGAGGGTAAATCTAATTTTCAGAATTTGTATATATATTCTATTATTTTGTTAGAAGCTTGTTTGATTGTTCAACAAATAAATTTCTGAATAAAAAATCATCTGTGTCTACATTTTCCTTAGAATTATTGAAGAATTTTTTGTTAGAGTCTGGATCTCAATGTTCCCAGAAGGATCATGTGTTGAAGGATTATTTCCCAATGCAGCAATATTCAGAGCTGGGGCTTTTAGGAAGTGATTGGCTCATGAGAGCACTGACCTCATCAGTGGATTAACCAACTTGATAGATTAACGATGTGAATGGATTATTGGGAAGTGGTAAAAATGATAAGAGGTGGAACCCTACTGGAGCCAGTAGGTCACTGGAGGTGGGTCCTGCCAGGATGTGTTTTCTCCCTGGCCCATTCTTTTCTATCTCTCTCCCCGCACCTCTCTCCTTCTCTCTTTTTCCTGACTGCCATGAGGTAAGGATCTCTGCTCCATGTGCCCTTCTGACAATGCTCTGCCTCACCATAGCAATACGGCCAGCCAAT
>PVKS010043181.1:0-15035 GCA_004027875.1 Aplodontia rufa | reverse complement strand
TTGTAAATTGAGCTGCTATGAATATGGATATTGCTGTGTCACTGTAATGTGCTGATTCTAACTCCTCTTGGAAAATACCCAGAAGAGGGATAGCTGGGTCCTATGGTGGATCCAACCCTAATTTTTTGAGGTCTCCATTCTGCTTTCCAGAACAGCTGGACCAGTCTGCAAGTCCACCAACAGTGTGCGAGTGCTCCTCTCTCCCCACAACCCCTCCAGCATTTGTTGTTATTCGTCTTCTTCATCTTTGCCAGTCTGACTGGAGTGAGGTGAAATCTTAAGGTAGTTTTGATTTACATTTCTCTGATTGCTAGTGATTTAGAACACTTTTCTCATGTATTCATTGGCTTTCTCAATATCCTTTGTTGAGAAGTTTCTGTTTAGTTGTCTGGCCCATTTATAGATTGCATTGTTTTTGTTTTTGTTATAGAGTTTTTTGAGTTCTATGTAAATTTTGGATATTAGTCTCCTGTCAGAGGGATCACAGGCCATGATTCTCTCCCACCCTGTAGATTGTCTCTTGACTGTTTTGACTATTTCCTTGGCTGTACAGAAACTTTTTAGTTTAATGGCATCCCACTAATTGATTTTAGACTGTAATTTTTTCACTTCGGGATCCTTGTTTAGGAATTCATTACCAACTCCCATATGCTGGAGTGTTGGTCCTAATTTTACTTCTAGCAGATGTGTGGTTGCTGGCATAATTCCTAATTCCTTCATTCATTTAGAATTGATTTTTGTGCAAAGCAAGAGATAAGGATCTAATTTCAATTTTCTGCAAGTAGCTGTCCAGTTTGTCCAGCACCATATGTTAAATAGACTGTCTCTCCTCCATGTTATATTTTGACCCCCTTTGTCAAAGAACAGATCTTTAAGGATTTGGGGCTTTGCCTCAGAGTCTTCTATTCTATTCCATTGATCTACATTCCTATTTTGATAACAATAACATGATGTTTTTAATACTACAGCCCAATGGTATAATTTTAGATCTGGTATTGCAGAACCACCTAATTCATCTTTCTTGCTTAGTAATGTTATGGGTATTCTGGGTTTTTTATTGTTACAAATGAATTTGAGAATTGCTTTTTCTATATCTAAAAAGAATGACATTGAATCTTGATGGGGACTGCACTGAATCTGTACAGTGCTTTTGGCAGAATGGCCATTTTAATTATGTTAATTCTGCATAACCAAGAGCATGGAACAATTTTCCATCTTCTCAGGTCTTCTGCAATTTTTGTTTTCAGTGTTTGATAATTTTTATTGTACAGGTCTTTTACTTCTCTTGTTATATTAATTCCCAAGTATTTTATTCTTTTAGAGGATATTGTCAATGGTTCCAATTTCCTAATTTCTACTTCTTCCCTATTATTGTTGGCATATAGGAAAGCTATTGATTTATGGGTGTTGATCTTGTAGCCTCTACTTTGCAAAATCTGCTTATAAGCTCTATCAGTTTTCTGATGAAGTTGTTTGGATCTTCCAGATATAGGATTATGTCATCAGCAAAAAGGGATAGTTTGTCTTTCTCTCTTCCTATTCTTTTTTTTAAAGATCATATTTTTATTCAGAAATTTATTTGTTGAACAATCACATAAGCTTGTAATGAAATAATGTAATATATATATATATATATATAAAAATTCTGAAAATTAGGTATTATAGTTTTAGATCCAGTATGGCAAAACCACATGATTAATGTTTCTTGTTTAGTAATGTTTTGTCAATTCTAGGTTTCTTATTGTTCCAAATGAATTTGAGAATTGCTTTTTCTATGTCTGTCAAGAATGACATAGGTATCTTAATAGGGATTGCATTAAATCTATATAGAGCTTTTGGTAGAATAGCCATTTTTATTATATTAATTCTGCTTAACCAAGAGCATGGGACATCTTTCCATCTTCTTAAGTCATCTTGAATTTCATTCTTCAAGACTGATAATTTTAATTGTAGAGATCTTTGATTTCCCTTGTAAGGTTAATTCCCAAGTATTTTATTCTTTTCAAAGCTTTGGTGAATGGGGCTGATTTCCTGAGTTCTTCATCAGTCCTATTATTAGTAGTATATAGGAAAGCTATTGATTTATGGGTGTTGATCTTGTAGCCTGCCACTTTGCTAAATCTGTTTATAAGTTCAAGCCTTTTACTGGTAGAGTTTTTTGGATCTTCCAGATATAGGATCATGTTGTCAGCAAAAAGGGAGAGTTTGACTTTCCCTTTGATTTCTTTCTCTTGCCTAATTGCTCCAGCTAGGGTCTCAAGAACAATATCGAATAAAAGTGGTGAGAGCGGACAGCTTTGTCTTTTTCCAGAGTTCAGCAGAAATGCCTTCAATCTTTCTCGATTTAGTATTATACTAGCTGAGGTTTTGGCATATATGGCCTTTACAAAGTTAAGATAATTTCCTTTGATCCCTATTTTCTCTATAGTTTTGAGCATAAATGTGTACTGGATTTTATTGAAAGCCTTTTCTGCGTCTATTGAGATGGTCATATGTTTTTTGTCCTTAATTCTGTTTAAGTGATAAATTACATATGTTGTTTTGCATATGTTCAACCAGCCTTGCATACCAGGAATGAAGCTCACTTGATCATGATGAATTATTTTCTTGAAGTGTTTTTGAATGCTGTTTACAAGAACCTTATTAAGAATTTTTGCACTGATATTCATAAGGGATATTGGTCTGTAGTTTTCTTTTTCTGATGTGTCTTTGTTAGGTTTTGCTATCAGAGATATGGTTGCTTCATAAAAAGTATTTAGGAGAGTTCCCTATTTTTCAATTTCTTGGAATATCTTCATAAGGAGAGGTGTTAGCTCTTTTTCAAAGATGTGGTACAACTCCACAGAGAATCCATCAGATCCTGGGCTTTTCTTCTTTGGAAGACTTTTAATTGCTGTTTGGATTTTGGTGCCTATTATTGGGCTGTTTAGGATTTCAATTTCATCCTCTGTCAATTTGGTGATGCTGTGTGTGTCCAGAAATTTGTCCATGTGATCCAGATTATCTGATTTAGAGGGGCACAATTTTCAAAATATATTCTGGTAATGTTTGATTTCAAGGGGGTCAGTGGTGATCACCCCCTTTTCATTGGTGATTTTGTTGATTTGCTTTGATTCTCTCCTTCTTTTCTTTAGATTAGCTAGGGGTCTGTCAATTTTATTTATTATTTCGAAGAACCAGCTTTTTGTTTCGTCAATTCTTTTTGTTTTTTGTTCTCAATTTCATTGATTTCAGCTTTGATCCTAATTATTTCCTGTCTTCTGCTGACTTTGGGATTAGATTTTTCTTCCTTTTGTAGAGATTTGAGTTGGAGCATATGTTTATTTGTTAGGGATCTCTCCTGATTCTTAATGTGGACACTCAATGCAATAAATTTTCCCCTTAAGAATGTTTTCATGCTGTCCCAGAGGTTTCAATATGTTGTGTCCTCATTCTCATTCTCTTCCAAGAATTCCTTAATTACTCTTCTCATGTCTTCTTGGATCCATTCTTCATTTAATAGGGTATTATTCAGGGGTTGGGGATTTAGCTCAGTGGCACAGCGCTCACCTAGCATGCGCAAGGCCCCGAGTTTGGTCCTCAGCCCTGAGGAAAAAAAAAAAGGGTATTATTCAATCTCCACATATATGTGTGTTTTGTGTCATGGTTTTTGCTGTTAATTATTAGGGTCATGACATCATGGTCTACTAGGATACATGTAATAATATCTACTTTTTATATTTGCTGAGATTTCCTTTGTGAACTAGTATATGATCTATTTTGGAGACGGATCCATGTGCTGCTGAGAAAAAGGTATACTCTGCCAATTTGGGGTGGAATATTCTGTAGATATTTTATGTCTATTTGATTTATGGTGTTGTTTAGACTAGAGATCTCTTTATTGTTTCTTTGCTTTGATGATCTGTCTATTGGTGATAAAGGAGTGTTAAAGTCTCCCAGTACTATTGTGTTGAGGTCCACATGTGGTTTTATATCTTGGAGTATTTTTTCCACATATTTGGGAGCACTGGTGTTTGGAGTGTATATATTACTCTGGTTATTTCCTCTTGTTGTATTGTTCCCTTTGTTAAGACGTAGTGACCTTCTTCATCTCTTTTGATTAATTTATGTTTGAAATCTACTTTTTCAGATATAAGTATTGCAACTCCAGCTTGCTTTCTTGGGCCATACGCCTGGTAGATTTTTTTCCCATCCTTTCACCCTTAATCTGTGGGTGTCACTGGCTGTAAGGTGGGTTTCCTGTAAGTGGCATATTGTTGGGTTTTGTTTTTTTGATCCAATCTGCCAGTCTGTGTCTTTTTATTGGTGCAATGAGACCATTCATATTTAGTATTAGAATTATTAGGTGGTTGTGGTTCATATTAATTGTGTTTTATTAGTAAATTCTGTGCTGTCTTAGTTGTCTTGGTGAGCTTCTCAGTTGATTAGGCCTATTGGGTGTCCTATAAGCTTCCTGGATGAGTATATCTGACTTTATTTTTATATGTGCAAAATTTTCTTTAGCAATTTCCTTGAGAATATTCCTTATCCCATTTGTTTGTGTTTCAATTTCCTCCTGTATGCCAATTACTCTTAAATTGTTTCTTCTCATTCATCCCAGACATTTTTAAAATTCTGTTTGTGTTCTGTGAGTATTTTTTTTCTTTTTTGTCATCTGTGCACTCTAGCTTGCTCAGCCTGTCCTCATTGTCAGAAGTTCTTTCTTCAAGAGCTGTTTTCTGTAGAAGTTAGTCTATTATTAAATTCTTCCATGGTTCCTCTCATGTAGTTGACTGCAGATTTTAGCTCGGTTACTTCCTTTTTGAGTATGTCTATTTCTTTGAAATTGGAGTTTTTCATCTCTTCAGTCTTCTCACTTAGTCCCTTCATTATATCTCCTTTTAGTTCATTGTTCCTTTTAGTAATCAGATCATTAATAATATTTTCAAGGTTTTCATTTTTACCTCTATCCTTGGCATCCTTTTTGGGGAGTTTTGGGTTTGAGGTGAACCTCTCCTTGTTTGATTCTTCATTTTGAAGAGCTTCCTGTGGGGATCTCTGAATTGAGATTTCCTGAGGGGAAAGCAGGCAATTCTCCAGGTGATTTTTCCTTGCAAGTCAAAGGGTCAGATGAGCTACCAACTCTTTGATGATTACCTTCTTTCAGATACTGTTTCTGCCTGGGTCCTGATGTTGCTCAACCTTTTGGTTCCAGGCTCAAGGTTGCAAATCTGAACCTACCAAAATGGAGATCTACCTTCCAGCAGGACTCAAACAGGTCCCAGCCAGAACTCAGGATGTAGGTAGGTGGGGCTGCTCCAGGCAGGAACCTCCCCTGGTTGCTCCTGAGCAGGGCTGCTCCAGACTGGGTTCCTACTGGTGGCATCCTGAGCACCTTTTGGTGGGACTCAAAAAGTCCAGCCTTAAATATATCTTTTAAATGGTATGTTTTAGAGAAAATCTATTAATCCCTGAAATACAACACTCTTATTATTTAATGACATACCTACATGATAAATAAAAGCAACTATTTAAAGAAGGATACATTACGTAATTTGATTACTTACCTTACTGTTAAAACTTTTTATAGAAATAAATCTGTACAATTCATCATCAGTAGTATGATCCAGGATCTTCTACTTTTGTAGTTCTATTTTTCTATTTAAATATTAAGGATTGGCTAGTTACACAGTAACAATCATAATTTTGCATTTCTCATATCCATTCCACCAAGATTCATAGCTATGTTTTGAAATCTGCATCATTCCTTTAAGCTTATAAGTCATTATTAATAATCAATTATAGGAAAAATACTAAATATTGGGAAAAAATTTAAAAATGCTTTTATAGTATAATGAAGAGCAACTTATTTAGGCAGCATCTTTTCTTACAAATTTCAAATGATAGAAGATGATATAAAAATAGTCATTAGAAAAACAGTCATTATATAAATCCATACAGTAAAACTGCATTAAAATGAACCAAATTGAAAACATAATGTAAAAGAAAACAAAGGGCAAAAGATAGAATAAAATTTCAGAGCAAAGTAAATTCAAATGGCCAATGGATGTTCAAATTCACTGGTGATCATGCAAATTAAATTTAAATTAAACAATGTGAGATTATTTCACTCCAAATAGACTTGCAAAAAATTTGAAGAGTTTTAAGATTTAACACTGGTAGATATGTGAAGAAATAAATTTTTACATAAATGAAGGGGAAAATGAATTGTTTAGCCATTGAAGAAGTAGTCTTTCAGTTTCCATGAAGTTATAACTAGGCATACCATTAATTTATCAATTCAATTCTATATCCCATAGAGAAAAAGAAATCATGTCAGAATAATGGTAATAATACATATCTTGAAACGTTGTTGTAGGGCAAATCTAGAAATTAAGTAAGCAATCATCAACTTGTGCCTATGAGAGGATGAGGGTGGGGATATGACAGAGTTATATTTCTTAAAACAGGTTGTATAGAGATATGGGGGGAAAAGCCAAAATGCTTTACTCTGCACTACTTTGAAGACAACAGTTCTGACATCATTTGTGGTCGTGTTTTTCTCCATACAGTAACCAAGCAATTATCCAGCAGACCCCAGCTGGTGTCTTCTGATTCAATTCAATACTATCTACTTGGATTCAGCATCAGATCCCATAGGTGGAGGACCCCATCCCACAAGACTGCCTCCCACTTCAGATGACAGCTTAAAAAAAATTGTATCTTGTCACTCACACTTTTGACCCTCTATTTATAAATTGGGGATTTCCACAACAACTTTCTTGGGTTTGATTAATTTTCTAGAGCAGTTCAGAGTGTTTAGGGAGGCACTTTACTTAGGATGACTCATTTATTACAAGGGATATTGCAAAGGATACAGATTACCAGCCATATGGAAGAGATGCACAGGGGTAGGTATAGGAACGGGGCATAAAGCTTCCTCGAAGCATACCATTCTCCTAAGATTTCCACATGTTCAGCTATGTGAACACTCTGAACCAAGTCATTTTGCATTTGTTTAGATGTTTCTTTCATAAGCATGACAGATTAAACCATTGGTCATTGGTGATCAACTCAAACTTCAATCCCTCCATTTGCTGAGGGTTGAGGATGGTGCTGAAGTCCCACTTCTCTAATCATGCCTTGGTCTTTTCAGTGAGCAGTCTCTGTCATCTTTATACTACATAGGGGTCCCAGTGACTAGTTGCCTTAGCATATAAAAAGACTATTACTCAAGAGATTCCAAGGGTGTTAGGAGTTATATATCAGGAAACTGGGTCAAAGAATAAATATGTACTTTACAATAGCACACAGGTCATATGGCTAAATAAATAAAGCATCATCTTGGCAAATTCACATAAGCAAGAAAAACTAATTCTTAGTGTCAGATCTGATGCCCTGATGTTGCCAAAATTGTTTAAATATCCAAATGTAAATTGCAAAAGCTAATAAAATGTCACATAACTTTCAAATTGCATTTTCAAAATTTAGCTAATTTAGGTGATAGAAAACTATGTTCTACCTTATGGCATACTGTACATATATCTTTGAGTGATATAGATTAGGTTTGTATGTTTTACTTCTCAAAAGGGATATTATCCCTAAGAAATGTAAAGACAGTTTGCAAGGATTTGACATAGATGGAGAGCCCTGTACACTGCAAATGGAAGAGTTCAGAGCTTTTAAATTGCACTATGTAAACCGTAGAGTCTGGTTAAATAACAGATTCATCCTTCTTCTTTTCAAATAAATTGGATTTTTTAAAATGCTGACTTAGTAAAAATCTTTTAAAAAGCATGTTTTCTGAAGAAACATGAAATTTAATTATTATCATGTGAAACTTCAGAGGAAGTATGACTAGTAATGTTTTACATGAGTGAACAGGATGATAATTTTGAGAGATAGTAATAAATATTCAGAAATTGCAAGTCAGTAGCAACGCTGCAATGGATGACTTCCCTTTGGGACCATTTGTCCGTGTTTATTTGATATGTAATAAGATAGGTACAGAAGAAGCACAAATCCACTTAAAGCTTCGGTTGTTTTAAACCACATTTACTTAATAAATGTATGCATTAAAATATAGGTTCAAAGGCCTCCTGTTTATATTAACTAGCATTCATCTCCCCTAAGATATAATCTGCTCAACAGACTTCAACCATGTTTTTACATGGCAACAATAAGGACTGCAATTAAAAACATCTTAAATTTGACTTTGCAAACTGTTTAAAGCTTTTCCAGAGGAAATTATGTGTGTCTTTTACAACAGTCCATTCGTCATTCTCTCCTAAATTAGCTGCATAATATGTGAGCAAATTTCCATGCCTAGTTAGAGCTCATTATTCAGTGAAGTCTCTGGGAATTAGGATTTTTTAATCAATTTTTTCCTTTGCCCTTTAAGCATCTTTCCAATTTAAACAGTCCCTAAGAACACTGATGTCATTGCACCCATTAATCCTTCCTTGTTTTTGATGAAATTGTAAGAATCATGAATTTTTCACATTGACCATTTATGTGAGTATCCATTTTAAATATATTTATTATTGTAAAAAGATGTGTATCATGGCAATCACAAACTTGCAAATATAATTTGTGAAGATTGTAACTCAGAGAAAATTAAATGTAATATAAATAGCAAACAAGGTAAGAAAGAAAAAGGCTGTATGAAATAAAACTTTAAATGGCTAGTCTGTTACTTAAATATTTTAAATTTCTTTTTCTGGGATGATAATTTTCTAGTTTAGATTTAAAGATATTTTCAGCATTGTTTGCTGTTTCTGTTTCAATGCTGTTTGCAACCTCAATCTTTATTCATGTCAAATAATAATGGGATAATGTCAAATGCATAAATAGAAGCCTTTTATCTTGCTCATTTTTATATCCAAGATTTCCAGATGCAACTCTGACAATTAAGGAATTCACATAGAACATATCTGTTTGATGTAATTCTGAGGCCCATGTATGATTTTATGTTTTCTATTTGCTTGCAAGTTGACTTATAGCAGGTCACCAGTTAAAATTAAAATAATTGTGTTTCCAGAAAATTCACAGCCCTTTTAACTAGACCCAACAAGAATAATGAGATCTTTTCACTAGGAAAACCATATTTACAAATATATCTAAAATGCTAAAGAATTCAGTATAGCAGGAAAAAATGTACAACTGGTCCTAAAAGGAAAAGAACAAATTGTTTTATATATGTATGTATGTATATATATTAATATATATATATGAATATTTTTATTAAGCATCCTGTGAAAAAAATCTGTGTAAAAGATTATGATTGCCTTAGCATACTAATAGCCCTTTGGCATTTAATGATTTATAGTGTTTAATGATTAGAAACCTCATTCCTAGCATTGGAAAGTGGTAGTTTTACTTAGTACACTAGATTAATGAAGGATTTGAAGTATAATCATACCTGAAAAAAATAATTTAGTGTAATTATTACCTTTCTTTTTCCTAAAGACTTCGAGTATTCAAAGTAATTTATCAAACCTTGCTATATTGATAAAATTCAAAAGCCAATAATCTGAATAAACTGCTGTCTTCCAAGGGTGCCCTATCCTGTTAACATGTGATCTTTAGTATTGTTAGTATATCAGTTTTCAAATCAACCTTTAAGGTGTTTATTGACTTTATTAAAAAAAAAAGAATCTGATCATTGGAGTACACTGCAACCACATGATAATGGGTATTAATATTACTGTCAAAATGCCAGAATCTAACTTTAAGATTATTGTGGTGAGTCTCTGATTCCTTCAGTTTTAAAATCAGGAGAAACTAATGGTGAGAAATCAAGGCAATGGAACTGAAAGAGATCAAAGCATGTTCTGGTGTCCATTGATCTGTATCCTGCTGAATGCCATCATTCCTTTGGCTAATTCAAGAAAGAAACTGTCCATGACCAGGATTTTTCTTCCCCCAACTGGGGGTTTGTTCAGCTACATTTCTCCTCTGAATTTTGAAAAGCATTGTTCCTCAAATTGCCTTTTCTTTTCTATCACTATGTTATTATCAAGCAATGGTTGCCTTAGCAACTATTTAATAGGCTGCAACTCTCAAAACTTGCTTTTTCTGGAGCAAGTCTTCAGACAGACTTTATAATAGAGGCAATAGTTTTTCCTAATAAATATGCAAAACAGCATTTCTGATTAGAAAACTAATTGTGTAGCTAAGTACTTAAAATACTTTGCTGTATATTTAAAAATTTATTACATATATTTATCAAAAACCTAAATTTTTATTTTACAAAACAACAATGGATAATAGCAACTACCCTTTACTAAGTACTGTATAATCTTATAGCTTTTCAACCAAAGAAGTATGTATATGAAGCATTATTTTTTACAGTTATCAACTGAGAAAACTGAAGTTTATAGTAGTTAGTTCAGTAGCACTCTATTATTTAGCAATTACCAAGTCTTTCAAAAATAAAACTATTTGTACATATATTCATATACGTATATATAATATGAAATAAAATATGTGCATCACAAAATTTTAAAAATAATTGCCACTGTTTTTAGTATAATGCATTGAATTTTAGGTTGTTAAATTTGACTTTTAACAATGGCGGACTGTTTCACAATTGACTTGTAAAATTTCTGAAAATTAAAAAAAAATCACAACTTGTAATCTAGTTCTTGTTATCTCCAGTGTATCAGAAGGATAGTTTCTGTTCCATCACACTGTTATTAAGGGCTGTAATGTTTTGATGTAACAGAGTTACGTAAGGAGGAGATTCAAAGAAATATGACTACAGTTCAACCTTAGAAGTTCAAAGAAAGAGTTTCTTGTTAACATTGCCTGCTTAACTTTAACTCAACACGTCTTTGGCGTATTCCTTTCTGCTTCTGAACTCCCGGTGATTTACTAGTCCACACCCAGTATCTATGGTCACTGTAATTTTTTCTGGAATAAAGACAATGTTAACTTGTTCCATCTCAACTCATGACCTCATAACCATTTCCATAGTTGGACTCAAAAATTTCTCCCTCAGCTTTGACTCTATCGACTGCTCTCTCTTGACTGGACCCCTGCTCGATTTGTCCTCCTTCTCTGGCTTTGTTTGCACTGTTTCTATAACTGTTCCTTCCTTCATTTGCCATGATGTCCTTTGGGAGAACACTGACAAAAAGAAAAAAAGAGCAGGGAACACCTTGATCCACAGACAGGCACCAGTGCACTGGAAGCCCACTGAAGAGTGGCCTCCTCATCACTTCTGGCAAAGCTGTGGTGAAAGTGGAACTTATTTTTGACACTTTCTTATTGTCTTTTCATCTTCCTCCCATTAGGCAATCCCTGTGTGCATACTTTTCCATTTAATTTCCTGACCTTGAAACACCCTCACCTACAAATAGGTACTCAAGGCACAGTTTGAAGGAACATGTTCCATGAAACTTCCTCCTTTCTCTACCACCTCAGTTAACATTAATAGACTATGTCTTTTCCTCTCCCAACATTCTGCTGAGTTCTGCATTAATCATTAATATTAATGCCTTTCAAGAGGTATTTATGGACTGATTAGTCTGTGATAGACACTAAGATACATGCTAGCGATACAGAGATAAATATAATTGGAAGCTACTTAATGGCCTAGAGGACACATTTTGGGAACACAAAGACTATTGACAAAGTGCTAAAATGGAGGGAACTGTTTTAAAAGGAGAATGAATACACTTGCTTTTTGTTGATCTTTAAATATTATAACGTATGTATCTACCTAGTATGATTGTACCTAGAATAAACCTATCAGCTAAAATACAACAGAATTCAGTTCTATTACCAGAAAAGAAAAACATTAGGTGCTATTTTTAGGCACTTCATTTCTCTCATTAATGTATCAGTGGCATTACTGCCAAGTGCTAAGAGCAGAGATGAGTTAAGAGATCCCATCTGGATTTAAAATATCCCAAAGGGAATTATGTTTGGATTTAATAAGCATTTATGGAGCATTTACTATGTGACAGGTACTAGACCAGAGATTTTCAAAATGACATTTAATTCTTCCTACAACCTCCTATTTTATTGGTGAGGGAACAAAGGTATCCTAAAAATTAATACCTAAGAACTTGAGTATGAAAAATGAAAAAAAGTAACACAAACACCATTATCCTCTTTATATCAGAAAAGACAGAATAGGATGTTGCTAATTCACTGCTACCTTAGTTAAACACAGAAAGCCATGCATATTTGCTAATAATATTACACTGTCTATACAGAATGATTTCATAGTTGATTCTACATGGGCACCATTGTGTTTATTGTTAGTGTGGCTTTCCCAAGACAGACATAAATATTTTCTTTTTATTGTTGTTTCCATTCATTTGTTTGTTTTGTTTTTACAGAAGCAATGTGGCACAGGTTGATGCAGGTGAAGTCCAAATAATTGCCTTGAAACTTTCATGGCATCCCATTTCATTCTTAAATGCTCATGAAATTCAAAGCAGTAGAATCTAGCAAAAGGCAATACTAAGGTTTTAGCCCTCTCTAGTTTTGTAACTGTTTGCATTTCTTTGCCCTATGAATTCTTTATGACTCAGAATATAAAAAATGCACCAACAGCTGCAGTAGATAAAAGACCCTCTACCATATGCAATCCATGGGGAGAACGCCACTGGAGACCAAAGAGCAGTCTGACCTTCCACGTAGGAAGTAAGGATTTCATAGCAGTGGCTTCAGTATCATAATAAAGCAACTCATCTCTGAAATACTTGTTCCCCTCTGAGTAAAACTTTTGATATAATTATCACATATCCACCTAAAATGTTTCTCTTTTCAATTGTATCCGTCATGATTTTTGTTACTTAGAAAAGATGAGCCTTATAATTGAGGTTGTCATATATTCTTTGACTTTGCCCCTCACTCATAGGGCTATAGTATACACATCATTGCACACAGCCTGAAATGGATAGAAGTTTATGTTTTGAAAATATATTTCTACATAAAAATTTTCCATTATTTATAGAATATTTTCGTACAATCTACTCATACGTAAACTTAAAACTAATGAACCCATAAAACAAATCTCTATCACATGGTCAGAGTGCCAACAGAGAAAGCCCTCTAGAATTGCACCTATCCAAATCTCTTACAGAGATTTGAAAATAAATATCTAATTATATATGGAATCCTTTTGGAGAATGTTGAATGGTAAATGATACTGGATTTGTAACAGGAAATGAATACATAAATGTGTGATGCATAGAAAATAAATTATTTTCTTATTAAGTCATCAGAAAAAGGGCAGATTTTTAAATAATTTTCATCTTATTTTCTCTGATTCCATGGTGTTCTTTTAAAGAGATTGAAAAAGACTAGAATTCATTACAAGTCCTTAATTGCTAGTTTCTCTACAAAATAGATGTTTATGTGCAGGCTTCAGAATAGCTACCATTCATTTGAGGGAGATCTTGTACAGCCGAAGTTTAAATACACAGCAATGTTTTACTAAGTTTGCAAAAGCGTAATTAGTCTTAGAGGCACAATATTTTTAAGCATCAAATACTTTTTCTCCAGCTGTACTATTTAGTTTTGTAGATTCAAAGCAGATTATCAACATCTCCTTGAAGTCCAGGCCTTTTCATGACTGACAGGCATTTTCAGTATATGTGTGCTCACAGAGACAGAGCAATACATTCTTTGCCAACACCGCATTGATAGAGGCATCTTCTACTTTTTTTTTTAATTCAGTAGTGTGTACAAACACTTCAGAATGGATTCTATGGGGACCTGGACATGGTAACATTAATTTGTGTTTATGCTATCATGCAATTATATCAGAGAAATGAAGTAACTGATCAGAGTATTTCACAGGAGTGGAGAAATGGGAGTTTAAACAAATCTTTCCTCTAAGACTGCTTAGGGTCTGTAGGGTATAATAGTATACATTTCTTCTTTTTCCTAACAATATCCTAGTAGAAATCATTTTTAAATATTTGGAGGTTTTAAACAGCAAATATTTCCTGTATATAATAAATATAATAAGTAAGAAAGCCAACATTTATGAAATATCTTCCCTTTAAGAACTTTTAAAGTTATACAGACTTTTTACTATAACTAGTTGTATTGGTATATTGATGGAGTTAATGGAACTGAAGTCATTGTCCAAGTACTAATAATTGACTATATATGAACCAGTAGACTATGTTCTGTACTGTAGAAAGTGTGCATACTTATAACCATGTTCACTTGAAGTCATGAAGATTATGATTATCCATGTAAGAAATTCAAATCTTTGCTATATCACTCAGTCCAAGTCTGCTTAAGGAATAAACAAAAAAAGGATGGTAGATGATGCATGGGTGAGGGATAGATAGATAATATCCCTTTGTAAATGCCAGCAGAAGCATTTGTGCAGTTGTTAGCATTGCTTCATATTGGAATGCTACTCCTTTCTGTTACCACCATTCTCATCATATTCAAATCATACTGAAGATAAACTAAGTTACTGTCTCCTAATTGAAGCTTCCCATGTTTTATCCAAATGGAGCTAACTTGACATTGAACTTTTAAAAACAAGAATAGCAACTTTTAAAAAAAATTTAAATCACTTTTCAAATAGCAAATATTCAAAGACAATGTGTAATACAAATGATTTTATCCCATTCTACATTAAGAAAATAATTAGAGGAAGATATTAAAGAAATCTCATAGTCAAGAGTCACAGTTCTCTCATATCTGTGTTAAAACGCTGCTCAAAATATACTATAGACTCATGACTCTAAAGAAAGAATGACTGTCTAAATAAACAATGATTTCCTGCACTAGTCATGATAATTCTTAATATGTCAGTAAAAGAATAATAAACATACTCTGCAACAATGGATAAGACAAAATCGGACAGAAATTGGATGGTAGAGTGTGACTAGTTAGGCAGTCAGAGAAGCTAAAGCTAGGAATACTGAAGCCTAAAAGAAGTGCCAAGGAACTTAGGATCACAGAGATGTCCATATGCTAAGAGTATGAACGCACATGCCTAGATGAGCGAGATGCTATTTAAAACTATCTAGCTGAGCTGGGCGCAGTGGTGCAACCTATAATCCCAGCAACTC
>PVKS010043180.1:0-15032 GCA_004027875.1 Aplodontia rufa | reverse complement strand
TTTTTTTTTTTTTTTTTTTTTTTAAGAGATGGAGAGTAAGAAAAGAGAGAAAGAATCATTTAGTTTTTCATCTGGTTTTCATTGCTCCGACACGGAGTTGTTTATGTGGTGCTGGAGTTCGAACTTGGGTCCTCACACATGCTAGGCAAGCATAATACTGCTGAGCCACTGCTCCAGCCCACTTTCCAACATTTTGCCACTAAGGAAATCAATTTTGTATCTTTAAAAAGTCACTCTGAAGGCCCTTGGTTTGATCCCCAATAAATGATGGTACTTCCTTTTGGTACCCAGCTAAATGTTGGAAAGCCAAAAACCAAATGAATAAATAAAATTGATTCTCTTTCTCACTCTTTCCTTCTCTCTTTAAAAAAAAGAAAAAAAGAAA
Organism: Aplodontia rufa; assembly: GCA_004027875.1. NCBI lineage: Eukaryota > Metazoa > Chordata > Mammalia > Rodentia > Aplodontiidae > Aplodontia > Aplodontia rufa. The sequence goes on along the minus strand of PVKS010043180.1, from coordinate 14,647 downwards.
AGCAATATTAGTCCTTTAGGCCACAGAGAACCTAAAGTGATTGGAAATGACCCTATAGCAAAGCTGCATTCTAATGTATCTACTGCAGAGTAAGAATGCAGTTAAACACAGTGAAAACTCATTTCCCTTTGCAGCCATTGCAGTGGCACAAACACATAATCCTGGCAATTCAGAAGGCTGAGGCAGGAGGATTGCAAGTCTGAGGCCTGGCTCAGCAATTTATTGAGACCTTATCTCAAAAAATAAAAAGGATGGAGCAGCTGGTGGGGACCTGCTTCTGGTTTGGGGTTCAGTTGGGTGGAGACATGAACATATTCCGCAAGCCACCATGCACTCTGGAGCGGGGAGTTTCCTCTTTTCCAGCACAGTCTTGTTCCTTGGCACGTGGAGATCTGGTTTCCCGCACCGTTGATTGAAGAGACACTGCCTTCCCCAGAGAGTGCTTCTTGGATGGTCCATGAACATTGCCTGTCTGTCTGTAGGGTTATTTCTGGAGTTTCTATCTGCTTCCGTTGTTCTCTCTGGCTGTTCCTGTCCTAGGGTTAGACTGTATTGATTACTCTAAATTCATAATAAAGGTTGAAATTGGGAAAAAATAATAAATAAAAAGGGGGACTGGAACATTTACTCAGCAGCAGAGCAGGTACCTGGCATGTTTGAGGATCTGAGTTCAAACCCTAGCACCTTACACAACTAAGTGGAGGAAAAACAAAAACCAGATGAAAAAATAAATAAAATTGATTCTCTCTCTATCTCCCTTTCCCTTTAAAAATAAATAAAGGGGTGGTTATACATACTTAGTGGTAAAGTGCCCCGGGTTCAATTCTCAGTACCAACTAAAAGAAATAAGGAAAGAGAGAAAAAGAAAAAGTTCCCCTTTGCTACAAGGTTTTTTTTTTGTTTGTTTGTTTTTTGTTTGTTTTGTTTTGTTTTGTTTGGGATAGTGTTCACAAGCCCAGAAATGTTTTCTGAAGGCAGGACAGAGTCCATGCAATGAAAAGGATAAGAACTCCTGAAACTGTTGCTGGGGGATTCACATTGGAAGTTTTATACTTTTAACAACAGCTTTTTGTTTGTTTGCTTTTAAGAGAGAGAGGGGCAGTGAGAGAGAGATAAAGAATCAGTTTTATTTAGTTTTTCATGTGGCTTTCATTACTCTGGCACTTTCTTGTATACGTGGCAAGCATCATAACTACTGAGCCACCACTCCAGCCCTTAACAACAGTTTTTTGATTACTATTAAAAATCATTTGCAGGGATTAGAGCAGTGGCTTGGTGGTTGCGGTGCATGCCTGGCATGCAGAAGTACATGGGTTCAAACCCCCAGCACCATGTACATAATGAAGTGTCGGAGCAATAAAAGCCACACGAAAAAACAAAATAAAATTGACTCTCTCTTCCCTCTCTCTTTAAAAAAAATAAAGAAAAAAGAAACATCATTTGTTTGGCTACAGCGGGGTGGCTTAATAGGTGGGAGTGTTTGCCTGGCACACTCAAGGCCAGATGAAAAAACAAAGTTATTCTATCTTTAAAAAATAAATAAATAAAAATCATTTGCTGAAAGGAGAACTAATCTTTCATGTAGCTAAAGAAATAGAAAAGGAGGCAGGGTTTTTGTTTTTTTTCTTTCTTCATAGTTGCCATCCATAAATGACTGTGTTTTAAGTTTCTACACATATATACCTTACTTTCTAAGAGAGTTTCCAAATAGATAAAATTTTATGCAGCTTCCCTCTGAATACTGAACTGACTTGAAACAGTCTTAAATAAAACAATATCTGTCAGTGCTTCTCCAAAACAAAAATTTGAAGCCTATTACAGAGTGGATCTATATATCTCATGGTTCTTTAAGTGTGCACACTGAGTCTTTTTGAGTATCATTTTGTTCCCTTTCTGAAAAGGTAGTTCGCTTAGCATCAGCTTTCAAATTGGCCCAAAGGAAATTCACAGTGGTAATCATAAAAACTGATTGATGAATTACATTCTCAGGAAAAGCCTATAATCTATGGCTACTGTCCAGAGGCAGCTAAGTATGTTTCTTACCCACCTTTTGAAATGGAAATGACCAGTAAATATGTAGCATATGACCTCAGCAGTACCAGTTTCCTGCTGATTGGCCCAAATTATTCAAATGTAGAAGCTATTTTTATTACCTGAATAGAATATAGAAATAATGAATTAAGTTAGCTACTTAGAAGTTTTAGCCCTAGATCACAAATTTGTGTGTGTATGTGAGAGAGAGAGCTGCTGGGAATTGAATCTGGGACCTGGTGTATACTAGGCAAGTACTCTGAGCAAGTGCCCTGAGCCACATCCCCAGCCCACAAAATTACTTTTTTTTTTTTTTTTTTTTTTTAAAGTACTGGGGATTGAATCCAGGGGCACTTTACCACTAGGTAACATCCTCAGCCCGTTTTATTTTTTTATTTTGAGACAGGGCCTCTTAAATTGCTGAGGTGGGTGTGGAACTTGGAATTCTCTTGTCTCGGCCTTCTGCATTGTTGGAATTACTGGTTGTGTGCTACCATGCCCAGCCTTAGATCACAAAATATTATTCATGAATATGTTTAATTGGAGAGGATTTTATTGATAGGTAAAGAGTTGGGGTCATGCATGGTGGTACACAACAACACCTTTAATCAGAAACAACTCAGAAGGCTGAGGCAGGAGTATCACAAGTTTGAGGCCAGCCTCAGCAATTTAGCGAGACCAAGACCCTAAGCAACTTAACAAATTAAAACTTTTAAAACAAAGATTTGAGGATGCCACCCAGTAGTAAAGTGCCTCTAGATTCAATCTCCAGTACTAAAAAAAGAGAATTGGGATCATGTAGTTTTTCTTCTCCCTAGAATACACTAAATCATATTAAGCAATATCACTACTTTTTAAATTTAATTTAATTTTATTGATTTATTTTGTTTTGTTTTTTGTACTACAGATTGAAACCAGGGGCACTTTACATCTCCAGCCCTTTATTTTGAGACAGATTCTCACTAAGTTGCCAAGGCCAACTTCAAACTTGAGTCACCATGCTGACTGCTTGTTTTTCATTCTTTCAAGCCCTTTCTTCTCTTTTATATAATTCCTTTAATCTAAGGGGATGGAGCTTAGTGGTAGAGTACCTCCCTAGCATTTGTGAAGCCTTGAGTTTTATCCCTAAAACCACAAAAATAAAGAAAATTTTTTTCAGATATTAGTTATAATGTTTCAGAATCTGTCACTATAAGATTTTCGTGGTAATTTTTTTCCTTCTGAATAATTAAAAACAGAACTTGCTATTTTTGTTGTTCTTTGAGATTAAGGTGGTTATTTTTCTAGTCTTGTCCATTCTCTCCTTCCCAACCATTTCTCCCGTCACACCACATTACTGTTAAATACCTCTTGCTAAAACTTGGCTTTTGTCATGTTCAAGACTTATTTTAAATTTACTTGTTTATTTATTCATTCTACAAATATTTAGTGCCTACTATGACTTAAATTCTTCCAACCAGCGAGGCCTGCTGTCTGTAACCACCTGTCTTCTCACTTGTCTGACATTACTTGTCCTTCATTCACATCTTTGCTTTATGCTCATGTCTTTCCATGCTATTCTAAAGCATCCATTCCTTCTTTCAAATGCTTTTTAAAAAAGGTCCGACAGTTGGCATTTACAGTATGCTTGCATTTAAGTCGTTATCGCCTCTCAACAGGCATTTATTTATATTTTGACTTTTCTTATAGGCATTTTTTTTTTTAAGAGAGAGGGACAATATAGGTAGGAGGATTAATTCTGGTACAGGTAGGGTGGTGGGAGGGACCAGGGACAGCATGAAGGTGGGAGGATACAGCAGCAAGTACTCTGCCTCCCCAATACCTCCAACATTTGCACATGAAGCTCTGAATTCTTTGATAGCTTTCCATTAATATTTATAAGAAAAGTCAATGGGGCTGGAGCGGTGGCCCATCAGTTATGGTGCTTGCCCGGCATGCGCAAGAACCTCCTACCTAAATTGCTTGTACTTCCCATATCATCATAAACTCAACCCATATCCTACATCTCTAAAGGTGTTTCTGTGTTTGCTGTCATTTTCTTTCTGTGAGTTCCTCAGTGGCCATCACTGGATCAGCATTGAATCATTCTTTATTTCAATTGGCTCATTTTCTTTTCCCCAACTCTAGTATAACGTTCAAAAACATCCTTGTCTTATTTTCCGTTTTAATAATGCCTAGCAAAAGAGACCCATTTATTCATACTGTCTCTAGCAGCATTTTCCAAAATAAATTCATTCTTCATAAAAGAAGGAAACATATTCTATTTAAAGATTTTTATTGAAATGTCTTATAAGTAGAGAAAAGGCCAGGAGCCATTTCTTCTAAAATTTCTGAGGAAATTTTATGTTTCCTTCTTAACAGGTGGTTTGTTCTGGATGCAGAAACCAGAGATCTAGTTTCTATCCACACTGATGGAAATGAACAACTGTCTGTGATGCGCTATTCAATAGGTAGGTAAATTATTCTACCCACATCCTGGCATTCATAGCATTTCACTGTAATTGCTTGTTTTTACTGCTGTTAAAGCTAACTTCTTTTTTTCTGTTCTCTAGAGTTGTTAAGTAATTGAATATGTTTCCCCCAATATCAGATTAAATTCCACTTCTGGAAACTGCAAAAGATCTGCCAACATTAAACAGCATTCTAAATCATCAAGCAAACAAATTTAGAATGAACTGTTACACATGCATTTGCAGTTGAAAACAGAACGAATGAAGTGCAATCAAATTCCCTTTTTTTTTTCTTTTTTGGAACTACACATACTTAGAATTTTGAATAGAATAGGTATTAGACTAAATGCTAACCATTTAGTTAGCAAACTTTTCTTTATCTATGACAGTATAAAAGAAATCATAGTAATATTCAAAATCCACAAGCATGAATCTGTCATGTCCTTTAGAATCTAGTTGTTATTGGTTACATAGTCATGATTGGTTTAATTAGGTAAAATACTTAGCAATTCGTTGTAAGAGTTTGATAACTTCATTTAGTCTTGTTTGAATAATTCTTTGTACTTTAATCACAATGATAATTAAGTTTCCACAATAATATTCCAATTAACTTTTCTCCTTATTGATGTGCTTTTGATTCACGCCATTCTTCCCTAGTATTGGTCTGACATTTTCTTATACTTGAAAATATATTCTATTATTTGTTGGATCAATATCCAAAAGATCTTTTTAATTGGTTTGCAGTGGTTTCTAAGGAAACACAGAATACTGTTGTCTGAATTGAACAAAAAGTGTGTTCCAAGCTATAAATCTAGTCATCTTGAAGCAGCAAAGTTTTTCTTGTTTTATTTTTGTTAGTTTGTTTTTAATGCTGTAGTAACAAATAACTACAAATCCACAGATCAGTGGACTTTATTGACCATTTGTTCTGTGCTTAGCATTTTGGTAGGTACAATAGAGACCATAAAAGAAAAAACATGGTACCTTCCCAAGAGATCCTACCCTATAATTAGATCATTTGTGCTTGCTGAACTTACTGTATACACCCTGCTATGTGAACGCTGTGTACTTCCACCCATAAAGGCAGAGTAACCTCTCTAAGCCAGTTTTTAGTAAACTAGGAGGAAACAGGAAGATAGAGTCCAAGGCCTGTGAACATCTCTAAGAAAGGATTTTGTGTTGGTCTAGTTACCATTTGTTCTTCAAGTGTGCTGAGTGATAAGATTTGTTCATCAAATGCCAGATAACACCTAAATCAATGAAATTTAACAACATTTATGAAGTTTGATTTAGTGTAGTCCAGTAGAGGAGCAATCAATCTGTCACCTCATTTCTTCAGTCATCACTTTTTCCTGTTTCATTCTAGATGGTACCCTCCTGGCTGTAGGATCTCATGACAACTTTATTTACCTCTATGTAGTCTCAGAAAATGGAAGAAAATATAGTAGATATGGAAAGTGCACTGTAAGTAGTAAAGTAAAATAAATTAAGTTGTAAAATTATTGAGGAATTTTACTTTGTTAAGAGAATTAAATGTTGTTTTCCATTGTTAGATACTTTATCCATTAATCTCTACTTTTGAAGACTTGAGATTACCTGACAGAACAGTATAATTCCTTGTGTACTCTAGAAAGACTCCTTTTGATGAGAGTTAAATTTTATTTGTCTCTATTCAGTTAGGTTTTTTGGGGGGCTGGGGTTGTTGTTGTTTGTTTGTTTTGTTTAGTACCAGGAATTGAACTCAGGAGTGCTTAACCACTGAGCCACATCCCCAGCCCTTTTTTATTTTTCATTTTGAGATAGGGCCTCACTAAGTTACTGAAGCTGACCGAACCTGCAATCTTCCTGCCTCAGCCTTGAGAGCTGCTGGGATTACAGGCACCACTGTGCCTGCTCCATCTAGTTTGTTTATTTAGAGAAGGACAATAAGAGAGAAAGAGAGAAGCAATTTTTATTTAGTTTTTCATGTGACCTTCATTCCTCTGAGACTTTGTGTACGTGGTTCTGGGGTTTGAACTTGAGTACTTGCGCATGCCAGCACTCCAGTCCCTGCTCCAGCTAGTTTTAAGGCATTTTCATAAAGCCATTTCTATGAGAAGCTCTTAGCATAACACTTTTTAAAAATAGAGTTAGTCAGAAATAAAAGGCTCTGTGTGTGTGTGTGTGTGTGTGTGTGTGTGTGTGTGTGTTTTAAGAGAGAGGACTTTGAAAGAATCAACTTCATTTCAGTTTCTCGTTTGGCCTTCGTTGCTCCAATACATCATTTTTGTACATGGTGCTGGAGCTCGAACCCGTGTCCCTGTACATGCAAGGCATGTGCCATAACCACCAAGCCATTGCTCTAGTTCCCCCTCCCCTTTTTAAAAACAAAAAAAGAGAGAGTTGGGGAGAGAGAGAGAGAAGGGAAAGACAAAATCAACTTTATTTTTTCATCTGGCCTTTATTTCTTCAACACTTAGTTGTATGTGTGGTGCTGGAGTTTGAACCCAGGTCCTTGTGCATGCCAGGCAAGCATTCCAACTACTGAACCACTATCTGTAGCCCCAGGCCTCTGACTTTCAATTTCAGTGTCCTATATCCCTGTCTATCCCCAACACTCTGTCATGTCCTATGTCACCTCTCTGCCACTAAAAATAAAGTAAGTTACATGAGATTGTTTGCCTTTAAGAGTTAACTGAAGCCAAGTGCAGTGGTGCACACCTGTTATCCCAGTGATTTGGGAGATTGGAGCAGGAAGATTGAAAATTTGAGGCCGGTCTCAGCACTTTATCAAGACCCTGACTCAAATTTAAAAATTAAAAAAGAGCTGGACATGTAGTTCCATAAAGTGCCCCTGAATTCAATTCCTAGTATCAAAAAAAAAAAAAGTTAACAGAATATTTCCTGTCATTTGTTGCTCATCTCTAACTTGATTAGGTCATCATTACAGGGAGAAAATTAGGTTAAATTCTGTAGACCAGGCTGAATACATACTGTGTGGGTAGAGCAAGTATAGAAGTATAGCTGAGATTGGGGACGTAGCTCAGCAGTATCCACTTATGAGCATGTGCAAGGCCCTGGATTCAGTCCCTAGACAAGAAAGATGGGTAGGATAGCAGACTGCATCACCTCACCTGGATCTGAATTCTTACTTCACCACACGCTATTGTGACCATGGGCGAAGTACTTAAACCTTCTACTTTAGTTTTCTCACCTATAAAGTGACAATAAAAACTCGTTAATACATATCAAATATTTATGACAGTGTTTGCCACATAAATGCCCAATAAATATTCACTGTTACTTTTGTGGGAAATGAAGTGTGTACATTAAGAAATTAATTTTAGGATTTGCAAATCATATGGTGGATTACTGGTACAGATCATTTAATGATCTTGATTATAAAATAATTCATCCTGAGAGAATAAATAAAAGAATTATAGTCCTCAGAAAGATACCTTATAGTAAACAGAATAAACTTGAGTATGGGTCTGAAATTTAGTTTGCTTACTGTGTATAGATTGAGTATTCCTTGTCCAAAATACTTGGGATTAGAAGTGTTTCAGAGTTTTCTAGATTTAGAATATTTGCATATTTGTAACAAGATTATCTTGGTGTAGGACTCAAGTCAAAACACTAAATTCATTTGTGTTTCGTGTATACCATAAACATGTTGCCTGAACGTTAATTCTATATATTATTTTAGGTTCTTGAGTTTTAACCAACCTGTCACTTAGAGTCAGATATGGAATTTTCTATTTGTGGCATTCTGTGGGCACTCAAGTTTTGGATTGTGGAGCATTTCAGATTAAGGGTGCTCAACCTGTATAAGCAAAAACCAGGCCATTTACTTTTGTGTGTGGCAGGGTGCTAGGGCTTGAACCCAGGGGCACACTACCACTGAGCTACATCTTCAACCCCTTTTATTTTTTTGTTTCAAGATCGAGTCTAAGTTGTACAGGTTGGCCTAGAATTTGTGATCCACCAGCCTTAGCTTCCTAAGGATTATATGCCTGCTAGGCCACTTACTATTTGAGGAAGAAAGTCTTGTTTGTTTTGTATATGTTGTATCACATACTAAAACCAGCCCATTTATAAACTGGTCTACAAGCAATCTCAGAGTTATAGAACTTATCCAAAATATTTTTGTTTGCCTTGAAAACAATTGTAAATTCATTAATATATTAAAATCCATCTTTTAATGTAATTTTCAGCTCAGTGTTTGTGAAACGGAATAGCGTACAAGATCAAATGAAATGTTCCACTCCAAGGAATTTTCTGATTACTAAAGTTTATCCTACTAGGCCCCAATTTTTAAGTTATCTTTTAATTGCAACCTTTAAAAAAGAAGTCCCATGTCCTAAGTCCCATAAGTTAAGCAGTGTATATCAAATATGATTTAATCTTGTAGAATCAAAATTTTATAGGTGGTAGCACTATAGAAAACTTACTTGTTAGTCCTCACTTTACTATGAAGAAACCAAGTTTCAGAGAAGATAAATAACTCATCATTGGTCACATCTTGATGTAGTGAAGATCCAGAATTTAACAGTTTCTCCTCACTCTTAGTAGAGCAAACTTTCCAGTGTGTGGTAATCCTCAAGGGTGTGTGTGTGTGTGTGTGTGTGTGTGTGTGTGTGTGTGTATGCAATTAAAGTACAACTGATCCAGAAAAGAAATGGAGCAGTATATGACATCAGATAACAGAATGACCTTGGAAATGTTAAGAAATGGCAAGTTGATCAATTGCATGCAAGTTTCCTACTCTAATTAGGCAGCTTTTATCTTTAATGAGTATTTGAAATGTATACTGAGATACTTTAAAGAACTATAAAGCTTGTAATACTGTTAGAGGCTATAATGAAAGGCTAAACTACTCTGTTTTTCTAATTATCATTTTTTTAATGATCCAATGAGCTCTGCATTTCATTTTTGTTGTTGTTGTTGCAGAACTAAGGATCAAACCCAGGGTCTTGAGCATGCTAGGCAAGGGTTTTACCACTGAGCCCCACCACCAGCCCTGTAATTATCTTCCGTTTTGTACTTTGCTTCCAGCTGTCAGTTCTCTGCTATGTCCTTAATCAACTGGTCTTATTTTGTTCTGTTAACTGCTTTGACTTTTATCTCTTCTGTTGTCTGCTCGCATACAGGATTAACACTGGTTCTGCCACATATTGGTTTGCAACTTTAGGCAAGTTAATTTCTCTGCATCTTAATTTTATTATCTTAAAAGTAGAGGTTATCATAGTTCCTACTTGATAACATTCTTGTGAAGATTAGGTCTTTCTTAAAATGTGACAAGCAAACAAATATTGTTTTTTGTTTATTTCCAATAATTTTCCTATTACTAGTCAACATTTAAGTGACTTATAGCTGAAGAAGCATATGAGCTTAGAATTTTAGGAAATGTGCCTGTAATAAATGATCAATTATAAGCATTTGTCACTCTTCACAGTGTCACATTTTATAAAATGTTACTGAGAAGATAGCTGTAGGCAGTGATGTGAGGCAGTACTTCTTGGTAAGAAGCAGCAGTCTGATGCTTGGTTCCCTAGTGAATGACAGCATTATTACAGGCCAAGGACTTGCTCTCAAACTTAGGAGAGAAACAAGACATGGACTTGGATCAACCATGTTCTCCAAAGCTGATTTATAAAATATCACTAAATTCTAGTTTCCTCTTTCCAATGAAGTTCTCTTTGCGTATGTAATTAAGCAAGCCTCAGGAAACCAACTTATAATCACAATGCTAATTTATTCATTTAAAGTAAGATGTATAAATGCCAAGGGGACAGGACATGAGCAGCCTCCAGGCAGTACATTCCTTCTGTGAGAATGTACCCGTGAAACTAAAATATAATGGAGTGAGCAAATCCAGTACCGGTGTCCATGGTAGAGTGAGTGATTGCTGCCAGTAGAACTAGTCTTGATTTAGGTCCCTCTACCCTGGACATATGTGGGCATTTGCCTCTGTGACTCCTTTTTCTTTGCTGACCACCCTCCTACAAGTGCCATCTGATTAACACTTTCCTTGGATACATTCATACCTGCAGTGAGCTTATAATCTATGCTTGCCAACCTTGGAACCATTATGACCCATACTTCTTTGCTTTTTGCTACTTTATCTTAATCCTGAAGTTTAATTCTCAGAGGCTTCTGGTGGACATCCACTGAAATTTCCACAAATACAAAGAACTTTGCTCTTCTGTTCATTGAAACCAGTTTCCTTTTTTTCTCCCTTCTAGTATTGGGGATTGAACTGAGGACCTTGCGTGTGCTAGGCAGCTGCTCCACACCGACTTCCATTATTTACTGACTTCAGATATCTTTCATAATCTTTCTGAAATTTATCCTTACCTGTTTAAAATTTCAGTGTTTTAGAACAGTGCATAAACTATAAATTTGGAGATGTGTTCTCTCTACTAGGTGTTCTTCTAAAATGTTAAGTCTGATCTTGAGTTGCACATAGTGGCCACAAATCCCAGCATTCATGAGGCTGAGGCAGGAGATTCACAAGTTCGAGACCTATGTAAGCAACTTAGCAACCCTGTCTCAAAATAAGAAAGGGGCCAGAGGCATAGCTCAGAAGTAGAGCATCCCTGAATTCAGTCCCCAGCACCACACACACAAAAAAAATAAATGTTAAGTCTGATCTCAAAAGGACAATAATATGTACATTTAAAATACAATTTTTAGGGGCTGGAGCGGTGGCTCAGCAGTTGCAGCACTTGCCTGGCATACGCGAGTACACGAGTTCAAACCCCAGCACCATGTTTGCAATGAAATCTCAGAGTAACGAAGGCCACATGAGAAACTAAATAAAATTGATTTTGTCTTTCTCTCTCTCACTGTACCTCTCTCTTCTAAATAAATTAAATTAAAATTTTTAGCATTCAAGGTACAGAGAGCATTACCTGATCAACCTCCTCATTTGACACATAAGAAAAATGAGGCAACTGTACCAGAAGCTTACATATCACAATTCTTTTTTTTCTACCTCCAATCAATCCAGTCTCAGTCTTGGTACCTCACAGTGTAAGTACATTAATAAAGTAGTTTCCAAAGGGGATTGGGACTGGGTTAAAATTGGGATATGTCTCTGATCAGACCTTAGAACCATAGAAAACCTTGGCATATGCTAGAAGAACCTGGCCAAGAGCACTTTTGGCTTAATCTTTTTTCCCATACCCTGTCATGCTTTAAGTGTAGTAAAAGCTGGGTATTTTTGGTCAGGATTTTGGTAACTGGAAATATATGTCCAAAGAAAAAGAAGAACAGTAAAGACCATGTAACTATGTATATAGAAATCTTCAGAAAATAAACTGTAAAACTAATGCAGGATTTCAATAAGGTAGCAGAATTCAATATTACTGTAAACGGAGTTTTACATAGTACCTAGTAATTTAAATTAAGAATATGGTCTCATTTAAAAGAAGTCATTAAGGGGCTATGGCTGTAGCTCTACCAAGAGCACTTGCCTAGCATTTACAAGGCCCTATGTTGGATCCCCAGCACCATATTAAAATAAGGAGAAAAGAGATAATCAGGAACTCAGAAATTCTTTCATTCTTTCTAGTTTATCTCCGTATTGTATTGCTTTCATCTTCAACACCATAAAATGCTGTCAGAACTCCAGCCATCACAGTGTAGTTCCAAGTAAAAAGCTTAAGAGCAAGGAACAAAATGGCACTCCTCCCAGCAAAAAAGTATATTGAAAAAATGTGATGGGGGTAAAAATTCCATTCACAGTACCAGCAAAAACTACAGAAGCTTTGAGAATAAACCTAGCAACAAAAGCATAGGAAGCGAGGCAAAACATTGCTAAGACATAAACTAAGAACTGGAAGGACAGAACATAGTATGTTCCTAGATGAGAACATTTGATAAAGATCTGTTCTCTGCAAACTGTTCTCTAAGTGTGGTGCAATCTTATTTAAATTTTCAACATAGTGTTTATGGGCCTGATAAAAGTTCATCTGAAATTTTCCACATGCTACAAAACTTTAACAGTCAATTAAGAACAGGATAGACGAATGCAACAGAAAAGTTCAAAAATAACCCTGTTTTTTCTAGAAATTTACTAAAATAAAAGAGATCAGTAAAAAAAGAAGGAACTGTTTTTTGCCTGCATTATTCAGTATGGCAATTACTGGCCACAACTTTTATTCATGGCATTAAGTGACATTCAGTTCCTGGGAGCACTAGTCACATTTTGGGTGCTTAGAAACCACAGGTGACTAGTTGCTATTGCACTGGACCACAAGGAGAACATAGTCATCACTGCAGAGATTCCATTGGATGGGTCACCTCTACACAGAGAGGAGACACTGAAAGACTTATTCAGGAAAAGATAAAGAGTTAGATCACCAAATCTAGGCCTTGTTTCTTTTTTCTTTTTGGGTTATGGGGGTGGAGGTTGGTTTCGTGGTGGTGGTGGTTTTATCTCCCAGGTAATTCTAAATCATTGGCAAGCCACTGATTTAGCTAATTTTCCATACAGCTCACAAAATTTACCTCAAGTATTTCAGAATTTTTTTTCCTCCCGGGTACTATTCTTTGACTTCTTCACTTTGGATCATTTTTGTGGTCACACTATTCAGCCACTTAATGGCAATAATATAAATGCAAGCTTAGAATATTTCTTTTTTTTTTTGAACAACCATACAAGTTTTTAACAAAATAATATAAAATGTGCATAGATTCTGGATATTACAGTTACCCCCAGGAGTGCCCCCCCAATTACCCACCCTTATCCCTCCCTTCCCCTTCCCACAATATCTCTAAAAAAGGATTATGTTGTATAGCATTACATCTTGTCTGGATTTAACACATGATAATAGACCAACTTTCTCACTGGCCAGGGTCTAGTCCCAACCTCCACAGATGAATGGAGACAATCGACCATTAGTTCTCTGGGTTAAGCTGATTTTACTCAGCTTGCTTACTTACTTACTTACTTCCATAGCCATCCATTTACCTTCAAAGGCTGCAATATCATTGTTTCTAATTGCTGTGTAAAATTCCATAGTATAAATGTACCACAGTTTTTGGACACATTCATCCAGTGAGGGACATCTGGGTTGTTTCCATAGTCTAGCAATAGTAAATTGAGCTGCTTGAACATAGATATTGCTGTGTCACTATAATGCGCTGATTCTAAATCCCCTGGAAAGATACCCAGGAGTGGAATAGCAGGATCGTATGGTGGGCTCATCCCTATTTTTTTGAGAATTCTCCACACTGCTTTCCAGAGGGGCTGTACCAGTCTGCAGTTCCACCAACAGTGTGCTAGTGTGCCTATCTCCCCACAGCCCCTCCAGCATCTATTATTGTTTATTTTCTTCATGTTTGCCATTCTGACTGGGGTAAGGTGATATCTTAATGTGGTTTTCATTTGCCATTTCTCTGATTACTAGAGATTTAGAGCACTTTCTCATGTATTCATTGGCTTGATCAGTGTCCTCTGGTGAGAAGTTTCTATTTAGCTCTTTGGCCCATTTATTAATTGGGCTGTTAGTGTTTTTGTAGTTGACAGTTTTGAGGATTTTGGAGATTCTGGAGATGAGACCCTTGTCAGAGGAATCATAACCCATGATTCTCTCCATTTCCGTAGGAAACCTCTTGACTCTTGATTGTTTCCTTGGCAGTACAAAAGCTTTTTAGCTTTATGGCATCCCATTCACTGATTTTTGACTTTACTTCCTTTGCTTTTGGAGACATGCTGAGAAAGTCTTTGCCTACTCCCAAATGCTGAAGTGTTGGACCTACTTTGTCTTCTATCAGTTGAAACGTAGCTGGTTTAATACCAAGCTCCTTGATCCATTTTGATTTGATTCTTGTGCAAGGCGAAAGATATGGGTCTAATTTCAACTTTCTGCAAGTGGATGACCAGTTTGTCCAGCACCATTTGTTGAAGAGGCTGTCAATTCTCCATGTAATATTTTGTCCCCCTTTGTCAAAAATCAGATGTTTAAAGATTTGAGGATTGGTTTCGGGGTCTTCTATTCTATTCCATTGGTCTTCTTTCCTATCTTGATACCAGTACCATGCTGTCTTTGTTACTATGGCTCTATAGTATAGTTTTAGATCTGGAATGGCAAAACCACCTGTTTCATCTTTCTTGCTTAGTAGTGCTTTGGCAATTCTTGGTTTCTTATTGTTCCAAATGAATTTGAGAATTGCTTTTT
>PVKS010043179.1:0-15048 GCA_004027875.1 Aplodontia rufa | reverse complement strand
GGGGTAAGGCAGGGTGGGTTGGGGATGGGGGGGTAACCGAAGCAGACCGTCTGGCAGAACCGCGCCCATCTTTCTGTAGTAGACAGACAGTATCCTGGGCCAACCCTGACCCAGACAGGAGCTTACACACGGACCTTCGACAAAAATATTACCATCCCTAGCCACTGCGGACGGCAGCCGGCTCCCACAAAGGCCACCACGATGTCCGCTGCTAGAGCAGAGCTGCCCTCTCCCGCAGGGCCTTGAGCTGAGGGGCCAGCTTGGAGATTGGCACGTGCTTTTTTTTTTTAATTAAAAATTAGAATTTTTATTCTATGCGATATAAAATAATATGTGTAGATTTGATACATAATTTCTTAGTTTTTACTTTCAGTAAAAGACAATAAGAAAAGGGCTTATAAATCTCTGTCCCTTTTATAAAAAGCCGCTATTGAAACCAACTTGCATATACAACCATCAACTCTCAAAAAAATATGAATTAGACCTAGGGAATTTACCTAGATGAGTTCTGGCTGTTTAAACAAATGCATAATTACATCACAGAACGCTGTGGTATCTATAATAGGTGACAAATTTGAAAAGAAACTCCTGCTTCTGTAAAATGAGGAAATGAGAATGCTCTTTCCATAATTGTCTTCCAGCATAAAGCAGCTTCATAGTCTGATTTACCTTTATCAAAGGTAAAATGATTCACTGCTACATTTGTATAGATTATTTTGATTCTCAGTAGTTCTCAAACACAAAACGAAAGTTAGCATGAACTCTCATCTGTGTAGGTTTTCAAAATACTAATACAAGGGGTTGGGGATTTAGCTCAGTGGCAGAGCGCTTGCCTAGCACGCACAAGGCCCCGAGTTCGATCCTCAGCCCTGGAAAAAAGAAAAGAAACATTAATACAAAATGTATTCAGCTAGGAGAAGTCCATGGGCTAAAGGAAAAGGAATCGGATATAAAATGTTTCCCAACATTATCCTTTCTGATTTTACAAGTTTTACGGCAGTTTCAGTACTGAGACCTGCTTGGTTTCTTGGGCCTAACCACCGCCAACACAACTCGGTCCTCTGTCTTCACTCTTCGACGCCGTCTTTTGCTTGGCTCTCCATTCTTCGCAGCATAAGATCACTCCGTCCAACTTCAATCGCTTGTTCTTCCCGAGAGTTCATTTCTTTGTCGTAACCGATGCCAGCATCTCTAGCAAGCTGAATATACACTTGCTTTTGAGAAGCAGGCACATTTTTCCAAGTTTTCATTTACTCAGTTCAGCTTTGCCTGTGACGAACCATCCTTAACTTCTTGGAAGCTTTCGGTACAAAAATATGTTATAAGCTGAGTGAGGTCTTTTTGCTTTTCCATGCATTGTTGATTCTCTCTCTCTTTTTTTTTTTTTAAGAGGGAAGGACAGTGAGAGAGAGAGAGAATCAATTTTTATTGAGTTGTTCACATGGCTTTCGTTGCTCTGACACTTAGCTGTGTACGTGGGTGCTGGGGTTGGAACCGTGTACTTGCACATGCCGGGCAAGCACTGTAACCACCGAGCCACTGCTCCAGTCTCTGGTTCTCTCTTTTTTATGAAAGCTTTCTTTCTTAAACGTTTTGGCATGATTTCTTTTTCCAAAGATATCGTTTGACTTGGAGTTAGCTCTTCTTGAACTGTTTATCTCTTCCTTGTATGCCAGCCAGTCTGCCTTCTAAGCATCTTCATATAGTTTTGCTCTGATTCAGAAAGTTCCCTCCATAGCTCGGCAATTTTTCTAATTAGTTCTGATACTTTCAGATCTGGGTTTCTGAGCTTTAAATATGGGTAGCTGTTCTTTAGAAAATTGGAGGTATGAACTCATAGGTTTCTTTGGATAACTCCCCAAGGTGGATGAAAACCATTTTGGAATATACACAAAACTGAAGGGAGCCGGCAGACGACCTCCACACCCGGCACACACACCTTCCCAGGTCCCTCGGCACCCCCCACAGGCCCCAGAGAAGCGCCATGGTAGTGATGACAGCGGAAAAGACAGTGGCCCGTCACCAATCTCCCATGACCTTTCTCGCAAAAACCTTTTCTTTTTAAAAGAGAGAGGAACAGTGAGAGAGAGAGAGAGAAAGAGAGAATCAATTTTATGTAGTTTATCATGTGACTTTCATTGCTCCGACACTAGTGGTGCTGGGTTCGAACCCACATCCTCGCACATGCCAGGCAAGCGCCGGAACCGCTGAGCCACCGCTCCAGCTCAGACATGTGCTTTTCATTAGGTTCTGTTCTCCCTATGAAATTTTGTTAATTTGTGGTTTAAAACATACATAACATAAAATGTAGTTCCCGCCCATTTTCAGAGGATGGTTCAGGGAGTTAAGTCCATTGAAAATGTCCCATTAAAGAACAGCCCCGCTCCCTGCTCCCGTCCTGTCTCTGTGAGTCTGTTTCCTCTCGGGACCTCCACAGCAGTGGGGTCAGCAGTGTTTGTGTCTCGGTGACTGGCTTCTGTCACTCACCACGATGTCCTCGAGGTCAATGGTGTGGTGGCAGGTGGCAGGATGTCCCCTGTCTTCCGGTGGAGTGGCGTTCCACATCTCCCTATCCACTCATCAGGGATGCTTGGGCTGCTTCCCCGTTTTGGTTTTGGTGCACACGCACCTCTTGACACCCTGCTTTCCGTTCTCTGGGGTGTATGCCTACAAGTGGAGTTGCTGAAGCAAACGGTGGTCCTACATCAGATTTGGGGGGACCATGGCAGAGGTTTGGGGAGAACGCCTTGGGATGGGTGGACAGCAAGAAAAGAGTCCTGGGTGGCTCTTCAAGCGTCAGCCGCTGATTGGCGGTGGGCAGTTGTCCTCTTGGGGGATCCACTGAGCCTATGGATTGGTCCCCATGGGCTCCTGTTGTCCTGCAAAGGGGGTGGTACGAGAGGCCTGCGACCTGGACAACTTGAATTTCGCACATCGCTGTGGTAGGCAGAGTCTAATGTTGTACCTCCTGGTGTCCGCCCCTGTGCTGCGCCATGGAGGACGCACTGCAGAGACAGGAGTGTCTAGAACACACGAGGAAGTGTCTCTGGCTTACAGTCCAGTCTCCTGGGCTGGAATGTGCTAGATCAAGCGCTGCGCCAGGTTGGCCTTGGTTCCTGGTCTTGAGAGTTAGCTGTGTGTGGCGCACGGTGCCGGTTCCCACTCCCCCTTTCCAGGCCCTGTGGTGAGGATCCCTGCCCTACACACTGCTTCTCGGGGCACCTGAGGCTTCTGAGGTCAGGGATGGCTGGCCGACACCTGCCTGTCTCTGCTTCTGCCCGGCAAGGTCTCCCCACAACCTGCATTCTGTGAGCCTCCAGTGCCTGCTCACAGGTGGGGAGCCTTGTCACCCCCCTGCCTCCTGCCCCCACATGTCAGCTTCTCATCCTCCCTGCCAGCCCCTGCCATGGAGTAGCTGCTCAATAAATATTAAATAAGGGAATTAATGAATGAGGCCCTAATGCAAAGCTAAAAATGCACCGCCCCTCCCGGGGCCTGACCCACTTCCAGCCTTCAGCAGCTGCTGGGGAAGCAGCCGGCTTCCTCCGACCCGCAGAACCCGAGCCTCTGATTGTGCTGCTCTGGGTGCCGGAGCAGCCCTGCAGGCCCAGCTGGCTCAGGACAAGGCAGAGGACAGCCTGCCATTCACAGGGCCCGAGCACCAGGGAGGGCTTGGGGTTTCCTGGGCGCCGAGCCCCTCACATCCGATCCTGTCGTGCCTCAGTTTCCTTAACTGTAAAGGGGGTCAATTGCTGGGGGAGTGCTGTAAGAGGCCAGATAGTAAGCATTCCAGGCTTTGGGGCTGATCCCTCTCTGCTGCAGTCCCCTCTGCCGCTGTGGGCTCAGGGTGTCCGTGGCCTCATGCTCGTGAGTGGGTGGTGTGCCAGTGGACTCTGTGTGGATGCTGGCCTTGGGCTTTACATAACTTCTCATTTCAGGAAATACTAGTCTTGTATTTTCCCACATGTTTAAGAACATAAAAAGCATTCTTAGTTTATGGGATTGACAGGCAGGTGGTGGGCTGGGTGTGGCCCTTGGGACTGGACCGTGGGAGACTCCCCTCAAGTGAGCCTGTGTGGTGGCCTCATCGTCCCTCCCCAGAGGCCGATCTTGGAGATCCCACATCTCGATGGCTGTGGTCCGCAGTCTCTTCCTCTGCATGCAGGCGTGCTAAGTAGCTGCCACATTCCCAGAAGACAGGGGTGTTTCCTGGGTGGCAGCAGATCCCCAACACCCAGGAGTGCAAGCAGAGAACGCTCGGGCAGGGGAGCTGGAGAATTTAGGCACCAGGCAGAGCATGCAAGGAAGTGTCCCCTGAGTGCCCGATTAGGACTGAGAGCAGCCTGTGGCCTCTAACAGACCTGGGGGCCGGGTTCCTTCTTCTGCGTCCCCAGGTCACCCAGTCTCAAGCCAGCCCTGGGAACACATACCCAGAGGTTCAGGGTAAAGCCAATGCCTGGTACCATGTGTGACAACCGGCGACCCTGATTGTTGCTGTCTTAGTTTGGGTTTCAAAGGCCACCTGCAACCGGATGTGGTGCTTTGAGGGTCTTTCCAGACACACAGAGACCTGTGGTGGTGACACAGGGTGGGAGGCAAGTTTGTAAAGGGTGTGTTAGTGACCAGGTCACCACTGCAGCCACATGGGGCTCAAGACTGCCCCACCGCAGGGTGAGAAGCCCATTCCTGCTGCTTCTTGTGGGCTGGGGGTTGGCCAAGGCCCCCCAGTCCCCCTGGGCCACAAAGCTAAAGAACATGTGTGTGGCGGAGAACACCTCAGCTGAGTGATGCGGGTGCCAGGGCTGGAAGGTGCACAGGGCAACCCAAACCAACATACATGCCCACTCCAGAAGCAGCCAAGGGCTGGCAGGGACATATGGAGGGTCTACCATGCGCCAGCTGGCAGCTCCAGACTTGCACCAAGTCCCAGACTCAGTGTGGCTGGGGCTGTGTCACTGGCTCATCCAGGTGCAGAGGACTATAATAGCCTCTAGAGGCTGGGGCCCTGGGAGTCAACTGTGCCGTAGCAGCGGACAGGTCTTGTTCCCTGCAGGCACTCAGTGAATGCCAGTGTCTTGTCACTGTGCTCCCTTGGTTCCTGTGGCAGGAAACTCTGGGGGACTTTCTCTGGCCAACTGAGACTTAATTTCCATAATTGACCCCAATCCTGCTCTAAGAATGACCATGATTGGCTTATGCTAATTGGTGCATCCCACCCTCTGCACTGTGATTGATCAGAGTTGAGCACATGACCTAGCTCTAGGCAATCACAGAGGCAACTTCAGGATTTGTTTGGTGCTAATGAAATGGAACCTCTGCACCCAGAATGGGTAGTGGGAAGAGCTAAGAGTAGACATTTCACTGCCAAGAGGGGAGCTGGTGGGGATATCATTTATAGCTTACAGATGAAGGAAGACAGATTACAGCTGGCTCTGCAGTGATAGTCTTTTGAACTGCTGGATCAAGCCTTACCTGAAGCTTCTAAATGTTTTAGTTACATGAGCCAACATCTCTTTATGTTGAACCACCAGGGCTTGGGCTTTTACTGTTCCTGCTTGGGTTTTGATTTGCTTGTTTTTAAAGAACTCTAACAAATAGAGCATCTTTCCTGGTTGCTTGAGGCCCAAGGACAGAGCAATAAAATACAGGACTCACAGAGCGGACACAGAGAGAGAAGCCTTTCCTGAGTGGGATCAGTGGGCAGAAGGAGAAGGGTGGGAGGCTCAGCTGGCTTCTTGGTCATCGCTACGGCAAAGTCATTCAGCTTAGTTACTGTGAAGGTTTGAGGACATTGCAGAGGCCCTGCTCGTAGCCACAGTCCCCAAGGTGAAGGTAGCAATGAGCGGCAGCACCCACACACGTGGACGTGCATGGCTGGCATGGCACTTGGCAGCAACCCACAGAGCACTCCCAGAGGCTGTCTCCCTTCCTCTGGGTGATTTCAGACGTGGAGAAACCCCTGGTGACAGCCCAGGATGCTCACCTTGCATCCCAGCCCCTAAGTGGAGCAGGGAGGAGGGTGGGGTGTGGGCAACTCCCGGGGGCCATAGGCAGGGCTTCGCTGGAGCGCTTTGCTCAACTGGACTGTAAGATGTGTGCGTCCAGAAACCAGGGCAAGGGGAGTGGGTGCCGGGACTCCGGGCTGTCCTTTCTGTGACAGTAGCAGTGAACCACATCCTGGGGCAGGTGGTTCAGGACAATGCACCCAGAAGTTAGAGGTCAGCCTTCAAGGCCTCAGCTGCTGGCTTGTAGCTGCCCTGTCCAGCTCACTCAGGCTCCCTGAGGCCTCAGAGGGTCTCCTCAGCTCCATACAGCTCCCTTGGATTCTCACCCAGCCTCTGCAGACCTGAACCCCCCACACCAGACCCCAGCCCCTGCACCCTCAGCCAACATCCTCCAGCCCCTGCACTTCAACTCAAAGGCATCCTCTCCTGAGCCTCCACTTGGACCCAGCCTTCAGGAGGAGGGGGACCATGGGGATAGGGCAACGGCCCAGGCGGATGCTGACTCCAGGAAGGGGATGCACTGGGCAGCGGGGGCAGGCCCCTGACACTCTGCATGAGTCCTTCTGAGGCTTGCTTTTGGAGGCCCTGCTCAGCACATCCTTTGGAGAGCAGCAGTAGGACAGGTGCCCGGTCACACTGGGCTCTCAGTAGTACCCTGTGGTCTGCAAAGTCATTCACAGGAGGAGCACAAACCCCTGCCCTTCCCTGCCCAGCAGGGCCCTGCAGGCCCCCACCTGCCAGCCCCAGAGGCCTTGCTCAGCCTGGCCCAGGTGGCCCTGGAAGGCGGCAGGGCCTGGGCACCGCAATGGCAGTGGGGAGATGTGCCGGAGGACGGCCGGGTGCCCTTGGAGCAGCCATCTGCTCCTCCGCCTGGAGCGTGGTGGCCGCGAGGAGGGCCAGAGCTGGCAGAGCAGCAAGGACGAGGACAAGGAGGGTTGAGAGCTGGCTGCGTCCCCTCCCTGGGCGGCCCAGGGACACGTCCTGAAATTAGAGCAGGGGACACTGTGCACCACCAATGGCCCGGGAGGGAGGGCAGCTCCGTGTTCCATTTCACTTCGTTTCAGAAAAGCGGAGAACAAAGAGGTCGCAGCTGTGCCGCCGCTCAGGACAATCACTGGCGTTGCGTCCGACTGTTTCCACTCTTTTCCCTTTTTAATGCAAAATATAGAAACATTACAAATAATATTGAAGTCCTCTGCGTGCCCTGGGCTGGGATGGGGACCGTCCAGCACGCACATGTTTCTCGCCATCACCACTGGCTCCAAGGGAGGAAAGAAAGCCTTCCTGAGCGCGCAGTGTGGCCGCAGGTTCATCCCCATCACCCTGTGTTCCTGTGCCTACACAGGCCAGCGGACACTCCTGTGGTTGTTTCACAGTGGGGACACTGACCTGCTGCCACATGGGGCAGAGAGGCCCCAGCCATGAGGAAGCGGGTTGTCCAACGGAGGGGCAGGGGACCTCTCACAGTTCGGTGGCTCCACAGAGGACCCAGGTCCTTCTACCACCTGCTGTCCCAGCCTCCACCGCTCAGCGTATGTTAATGACGGGGGAGAAGAGACGGTCTTTCCTGGGAGCCTCTGCCCTGCCAGGTCTCCTTGGGGCACCCCAGCGCCTGACGCACACCTTCCTGAACCACCGCTGGAGGAAACAGTGGCACTGCTGTGATTGCTTGGTAGCCACAATGCCACATGGAGAAGCCAGGTGATCAGAGCAACAGGGATCTGGTAATGAGAAGGAAGGGGGAGAGGGAAAGGGCATGGCTCACCCCAAGAGTGTGGGCCACCCTTGCAGGTGGACACAAGCCAGTGAGGCAGAAGTGGGGCCAGGTCAGATCACCAGTGCAAAGTCACCCCTGCACCCTGTCCCACTGCCAGTACCACTGAGCTACTGACACCACCAGACTGCCAGCACCCCCAAGCAATGCCCCGCACCCCATCAACTGCCTTGTAGGGTTAGGGGGCCAAACGGTATTGGCCCAAGGCCACAAGCGCCATCTGAGGGCAAGTACAGGGTCAGGAAGATCCCAGAGCAAAGGCCACCCCTAGGCCAGCATCAATGAGTGAGCCCAATGGAATGAACAGGGAGGGGCTGCCAGCTGAGGCTGGGGAAAGAGAGCAGAGGCTGGGGAGGGGCCGGGGAAGTGCAGGCAGGGTCCTGGTGGGCACAGCCTGTCGCCTCCAGCAGGCACCCAGGCCCTGGCTAGTAGGGGAGGAGTTATGTGTACACTGAGCCAGCCTCGGTGCTCCCCACCTGCAGGTCCACATTGGGCGCTCAAGGCATTGGGAGGGTGCCCTGGGATGGGAGACTATATCCTCTGGAGTGAGGTTGGGCTGCAGTGCTGTTCTCGCCAACCAGAGCTGAGCTGCTGCCGCACAGCATCAAGGCCTGGCTCCTGCCCCCATCCCTCTTCCCATATCCTTAGCAGGTACCTCCCGTCCTTCAGATCACCTCCTGGTCCAAGAAAATCCTTGCAGCTCCAGCAATCACGTCTTCACTCCAGATAACAGGAAGGAGAAAAGGGGGCTTCCTGGGAGGCCTTGTCCAGCTGTCTGTCCCAGCTCTGAAAAGTCAAGGGTTCCATTTCCAACTGTAGTTAAGCAACAAGGATCAGATTTGCCCTCCTACCTTAAACTGCAAACGCACACAGGCAGGGTGCTTTTGCTCAATTTGTGATAGAAATCACAAAAAAAGGCCATATACACTTCTTGATGTCACCAGATCCCAGCTCTCCCCAGGGGGCCTTTTGCTCAACTTCAGATAGAGATCACCAAGCGCTACCATCCAATGTGAGGCTTCATTTGGATTTGTGCTGGCGCACAAGAGCGGCAGTGCAAGCGCTAGGGGACTCAAGGGGGACAGCTTACATGGACAAAAAAAAGGGGGGGAGGGGTGTGAGCTCGCACAGGCGCACTCAGCTGTTGCGAACACCCCAGGATTTATGCACACTCTGGTGGGTTCTTTGCTCTGGATACCCCGTCTGCTCATGATGCCCACATCTCCGCGTTGGGCTGGCAAAAGATGGTAAAGTGCTCACTACCGCCACCCCAGGAAGGTGGGTCAAGGTCAATTGCACCTGCTGGGGTGGCGGGAAAGCTTGGGGGAGGAGTCAGCCGCTCCTGCACCTGGTGATTGGTGGAGCGGATTCCTGATAAGCTGCTTGCGTTGGGCGGGAAAGCTTGGTGGGTGGGGGAGATCAGTCCCTCCCTGCAATGTCTCGCACTCCAACGAAACCTGTTTTCAGATACTGGCTGAGAGGCAGCCAGGACCTGAGCCCAAAGAGCAGGCGAACCAGGCGACTGCCCCTTGCAGGCCTCCTTCCAAGAAGGGAAGCCCAACGTGGGCCCCGCAGAGTTCAAAGCTGGGAGAGCAGCCGCCGAGGATCCCAGCTGGGGGTTAAGCAGAAGAGACAGACAGAAAAGGCTTCGGTGGCCTCCGGAGGGCTCTGCTCCGGTCTTCACCTAAGTGCTGACCCGTGATCAGGCCAGGGCCGGGGAGAGCAATCAGAAGACCCGCTGACCTGGACCACCCTGCAACGCAAGGAGAAAGGATCAGCTGCCTCCAGGTAACTGCACCGCAGAACAAAGCCAAAAAGTACTTAGAGGGGGGCTGGGGATTTAGCTCAGTGGCAGAGCGCTTGCCTAGCCCTCGCAAGGCCCTGAGTTCGGCCCTTAGGAAAAAAGGCCCTGAAATAAACATACTTAAAGGAAGAGGAAAATTCCGGTACCTACGAAATAAAATCACAATTCCTGGCATCCTATCAAAAATCAACAGGAATGCAAAGAACCAGCAACATAGGACCCTTAATAAGAGAAAAAGGGTTTCACTAGAAACAGACTCAGAAGTAATCAGTCAAGTGGATGCCAGAATAAGCGTTTGAGTTTAAGCAGAGAGAGGACATCATGAGCGTGGAGAAGAAACAAATAAGATATATTTTCATCTACACTGAACTTCTAGAGTTAAAAAATAGAATTGTGAGATAGAAAACACACTTAGATGGGAATGATAACAGAGCGAGAATTGCAAAATGAGAGAAAAGATTGGTAAACATGATGGCCTGGGAGTGGACACTGCCCAAAAGAAGATCACCATATTAAAAAAGCAGAAGGAGGGCACTGAGACAATATCAAGACGTTTAATACGTGCACGGCCGGTTCCCCTGGAGCGGCAAGAGAGGAAGCAAAACAGAAAGAAGTTTTGAAGAAATAATGGCCAAAACTTTCCACATTTGATGAAAATTAGAAATCTCCAGATCCATGATTATTCTATCTTTATAAAGATGAACCAATATTCATTCTTCAAGTACAGCAACCATTGCAGATTTTCAGTCCAATGGCCATTCAAAATGTTATCAGTTTGTTTTTTTCACTTTTACTTGCTTAAACACAAATTAGTACAGGTTAAGTTTTATAAACTTGGGGGGCTGGAATGGTGGCTGAGCGGTTGTGGTGCTTGCCCAGCATGCACGAGTTCGTGAGTTCCAACCCAGCACCATGTGCACAGCGAAGTCTTGGAGCAGCGAGAGCTACATGAAAAACTAAGTGAAAAATTCTCTCTCTCTCTCTCTCTCTCTCTGTTCCTCTCTCTTAAAAAAAAGTTTTATAAATTCTATTTCTATTGTCTTTCTTCAGCATGAATACGTTTAAACTGTAATAACACACAGAGAAATACATACATCTTGCTCTGCAATTCTGCTGCAAAGCCTCTAGCCTTCCTGCATCTCTTCCACTCCTTGAAGTGGCCGTAGACCTTGGGCTACCTGCATATTACTCATCTAAACAGAAAGGAGAAATAAAGTTCACAAAATGCATTTAGATAAATTCACAAGAAAAAAGCTGAAGCAATGATAAATTCCATCCAAAAGTGTAGAAAATTTTAAATTTCTGATCATTTGCATGTATTCTATTTGCTTATATTTAAAGTTTTTATTCAAATGAAATACTGTGAAAAAAAGCTTAAGATAAATAATGACTCACTAAGTGATAAACATTTCAGTACCTATTTTGTACATAACATAACAAAATACTCATTAAAATATTTTAATAGAGAAAAAAATCTACAGAGTCAAGGAACCCTAAGAAAAAACACTAAGAAGGAAACTGAACTGAACTACATCATAATCAAATTGCTGACACCCCATAAAAGCAGAGCAAGGAGGTAGATGTGTACAGAGAAAAAGGATGTCCCCAGCTTTTGACTAAAGCTGAGATGCTTTGGACTTGGCTCCAGTGTGTGCCCCAAGGCTTCCCGGGCTGGAATTTCATCCTCACTGTGAGGTATTGGAGGTGGGAACTTTGCCCAGTGACAGTGCTTAGAGGCCGGGCCTTTTGGAGGTGACCAGGATTCAAGACCTCAGGGTGGAGACCTAACAATTAAACCCTGGTGGCTTTGTGATGCCTGGCACCCCCTGCAGACTGCCAGCGTAGCCTCCGGACCTCGCCCCTCTGGAACCTGAGTCAAAATCCACCACTTTTCTTTCGATCTCAGTCAGTCTGTGGTACTGCGTTATTAGCAACAGTAAACGTACTAAGAAGAAGCAATCCAAGCCCAAAGAAAAGGGAGCAGCATCTTCACCGAAGGGAATAAAAGTTCCACCAAAATTCAACACCCACGGAAAGACCTTCTGAACATGGAGCTGAACAAAGACTTCCTGATTCAAATGTGAGGCATTCATCTGGAGCAGGACAGCTCGAAATGTTGAAGGGAGACCTTTGAGCAGAAGGAAAATGAAAGCAATCTACACCCAGGAGTGGAAAGCGCGAGAACTGGCTACACCACCGTCAAATAGAACAGGTCATTTTAGCACGCTTGTTTTAAAAAGCCTCTCTGTAAAATAGCACTGGGGAGCTTATAACATACATATAAATAAAATTATGACAAAATAACGCAGGGTCTAGGACGGAGGAGATAGAAGTACATGTGGTAAGGTTCTTACATTATTCATGAAGCAAGATATTATCTGAAGGTAGAGTGCGATAAATTAAATGTGTATACTGTCAGCCCTAAAGCAGACACTAAACAATGATAAAATTGAAGAGTCGGTGCACTCACACAGCCCAGCTGATGAGCCGAGGAGGGTGAAATGGAACCATCAGCAGTGCTCAGTTAAAATTGAAAGCAAGGAAGGAAACGGGAACCAAAACCAGATGGGCTGAATAGATAATCAGCATCAAGACAATGATTTCAAACTCGATCATTTTAATAATCATAAATAAAAATTGTCAGACCTGATTAATTATAAAACGGAGATGAACAGAACGGATTGAAAGAAAAGACCTAACTAGCATCTACAATAAAGTCACTATGTATTCATGAAGCCCCCTGTAAGCATAAGGTACAGATAGGTGATCAGCAAAGAACGTGGAAAAAGAGAGGCCACGTGAACACCGATAATCGGAAAGCTGGGGTGGCTACACCAACAACAGACAGAGCAGATTTAAGAGAGAAGACTATTAGCAGTAAGAAAGAGGATGTTCATGATAAAGAAGCAATCCCTCAATAGTTGGTAAGGCCTGAATGTCTACACACCTAAAAACAGAACTTCAAAATGCACAACTCAAGGGGCTGGAGCAGTGGCTCAGTGGTTACGGCGCTTGCCTGGCATGCCCAAGGACCCAGGTTCAAACCCCAGCACCATTTACACAACTAAGTGTCAGAGCAACAAAAGCCACGTGAAAAGCTCAATAAAAATTTGGTTCTCTCTTTCTCACACACTGTCCCTCTCTCTCTCTCTTTAAAAAAAGTGCATGACTCAAAAACTACTAGAGTGGCAGAGAAATGAACAAATCTGCAATTTTGGTTGGAAATTTCAACTCTGCTCTCTTGATAACTGATAAAAACACACTGAGCATCAGTAAGACGTAGCCCATCCAGACGTGATCAATGAACTTGACATTTATGGATCACTGCACTCCTCTGTTCTCTCCAGTGACAGCAGATACACGTTCATCTTCAGTGAAACACAAAATACTTACTTACCAAGATGAAATACGTTCGGGTTATCAACAAGTTTAAACAATTGAAATCCCGCAAACCTTGTTCTCCAATCACAATGGACTTAAATTAGAAATCGATAGACAGAGATTTGGACACTAAGCAATACACTCCTAAATAATCCATGGGTCAAAGAATAAATCACAGTGGAAATTGGAAAATGTTTTCTTAGAAGACAGTGAACGTACAGCATATAAAAATGTAGCCAATGCAATGATTTGAGGTAAAGGAAGAGCACTAAAAATGCTTCTTTATTATAAAGAAGAAAGGTTGTAATAGCCGCACCTCAAAGCAAAAAAAAAAAAAAAAAAAAAAAAAAAAAAAAAAAAAAAAAAAAGGGAAAAAAAAAAAAAAAAAAAAAAAAAAAAAAAAAAAAAAAAAAAAAAAAAAAAAAAAAAAAAAAAAAAAGGAAAAGATCCTAAATAAGCTGGGAAAAAGGAAACTGAAGAGACCAGAGCAGAAATCAATGAAATAGACAACTTCGAACAACGGAAGAGTCAAGGAAACCAAAGGTGATCCTTCGAGAAGTCAGTAAAGTTGATAAATCTCTAGCCAGAGGTTAGGAGAAAACGCTTACTACCAATACTGGGGAGGAGACGTGGTACATCCTGGGCCCGCAGATATTGAAGAGTAACGAGTGCACATTTTCAACAACTTTATTCCAACAAATTTAACAACTTTGGTGAATTGGAAAAATTGTTTGAAAGATATAAACCACTGGAGCTCTCTCAAGAATAAAAACATGTCTCAATAGCCAGCCTCAGATACATTTAAGAAATTATGTTTGTAGTTTTGAAACAAATTCCAGACCCAGATGGCTTTTCTGGTAAATTCCACCAGATGCTTCATGAAAACATAGAAGTCATTCTATAGGAACTCTTCAAAAAAAAAAAATAGAAGAGGAGGAACCTTGCATCTCAAATTATTAAAAAGGTCCACTTTTAAAAGGCCAGCATTACAAAATATTTGTATATTGAATCCAACAAAATGTACCAAGAATGATGTCACATCAAGGTGGGGCTTACCCAGCGTGGTTGGCTCAGCATCTGAAAACCAATCCTTGTAATGCAACATGTTAACAGATTAAGAAAAAAAACAGATACGATCATCTTAAAAGGTGCAAAGAAATCCTTTCACCTACTCCAACTCCTGTTCCTCATAAAGACTCAGTAGTGGAGGAAGAGGAAGGAATTTGCTCAGCCTGTCAGAGGCATCTGAGATCTGGTCGCTGTTGTGACGGAGTTGGAGGATGAGTCCTTTAGGAGGAGGTGAGGCTTTAGGAGAGATTAATGCCCTTCTTGAGGGTCTGGGTTACCTCTCACAGGAGCGAGCCTCACTCTTGCAGGACTTGGGTTGTTACTGGAAGAGCCGCTTGCTAGGAACCACGGTTGCCCTCATGTTTTGTCTGCTCCGCATGCACCTGCTCACTCTTCCCTCTCTGCCGCGAGCTAAGCTGCACACGGCCCTCAGTAGCATCATGTCGTTGAACATGATGCCACTCACGGTTCACCAGAACTGTGAGCCAAAATAAACTTCTTTCCACTTAAAAGTCCCAGTCTCCAGGATTTTCCTATAGGAACAGAAAACAGACTAAGTAAGCATTTCTTTTTCTTTTTTTTTCCTCAATTTATTTTTCTTATTAGTGCATTATAGTTTTACATAATGATGGGATTAGTTGTCGCATATTCCTAGATGCACACAAATTAGCAATACAATTTGTTCAATACCCCCCCACACACATCCCTCTTCCTCCCTCCTCCTGTCCCCTGATCCCTTGACTTTCTTCTGGGTCCTATATTGCATTTCTAAGAAAGAAAGAAACCAAAAGTCCACTAGAGCTAGTGGTGAGAATAGTGCAGTGGTAAGATACAAAGTGAAATGATTTCTGTGTACCATTCTAACCATGAGCGACAGGGAGGAAAGATGGCTTAGCACAACAAAGAAAAACTATAAAGGAAAAATCGATAAAACGGACTTGATCGAAATCAAAGCTTTTCTCCTTGAAAGACACATTGAGAAAACTTAAAAAAAAAAAAAACTGGGCTGGAGCGGT
>PVKS010043178.1:0-15031 GCA_004027875.1 Aplodontia rufa | reverse complement strand
TGCCTTTGCTCTTAGGGGTATGTCTTTGTTTTTGCACTTAGGGGCCAGGGAAGGAAGTGATTCCTCCTCTAGCGGCAGGGAGTGTTTGCCTTTTGGCGTCATTGACATATCAAAGGGAATGTCAAAAGAGAAACCAGTCTCCTCCCGACCGACTCAAACATTCTATCTACTCTGACTGCCTAACTTTTTCTATCTCATTAAGGTCAACAGAAGCCAAATGCTGCTGAATGTGTTCTAGCCTTCCATACCCTTGCCCTGCTCTGTACACAAAGCCAAGTCCTATCCCTGTCCTCTCCCCAGGGCCTGGGCTATGCAGATAAGACCCTCTAGGTCATTGGGCCTGGGTGTGGATGCTGGAAGGTTTGCTGAACCGGCCACACTGGGTTCACCCCCAGGGCAGATAAGGACCTGGCCAACTGCTGCAGGCTGCGTCAAGCCCTCTGTTGAAACCCTGCCTATTTTTGATCCCAGCTCTGTGTAAAGCCTTCCCAGCTATTATTGATTGCTCCCTCTCAGTACCCCCAGTCTTTAGGCCTCATCTCTATGACTGAGATAGCTCTGTGTCTGTCTCCCCTCTAGCTTTCCTGTCCATGAGGACAGGAACCATGTCTACCAATTCCCCAGGAGAGTTGATTAGTTTTTTTTAGGTTTCTAAAAGGCTTGGTGAATCACCAACAGAGGTCTCTTAAGTCATTTCATGAACTGAAATAGTTGGCCCTTCCAGCCATGGAGACAAGGACCCATCCAAGTCTCTCCACAATGGAGAATACTGCTGTTCTGGCAGATGGGAACAAGGTTAGATTTTAAGATTTGAGATAGGACCAAGCTTTCAGGCCTGTTCTCTCATATGCCTAATAAACAAACATTTCCCAAGCTCTTTCACTATAGCAGAGAAGAAAAAGGAAAGTAAGTTACAGCTGGTGGCCCAGAGGACTAGAGTAGGACTTGCATCACCTCTAAACTCAAAATAGCTCAGAAGACTCCCACCTTGGATCTTTGGAGTGTCGGGTGTACAGAAGTATACAGTGCTACAGAGGCCCTAGGAAGGTTTGATTTAACTCAAGGCTTGGTACATGATATGACAACAATCACTTGTTCTGCAAAAAAAAAATGAATGAGGTGTTTGCTGCAAGAGGCAGCCTCTTCCCCACCCACTGTAAGCCTCTGGTCACCATGAGGTCCATGGCTTGGTCCACCCCATCCACTGGTCTAGCACCTGTCAAACTCACACCTTGGAGATCAGTTTTCCACCCACAAAAAAATAGGAGGTAGGTGAGTAACCTTGAGGGTTTCTGCCAGTCTAGACTTCTAAACGCTAAGGAAGTGCATCTAAACTGAGCTGCAGACTGGGGATGCCAACCCCCACTCCCTTGATCTCGTTCTGGCTGCTATCCTTAATTCTTTGTCTCTGTCTCCCAGAGCTTAATTAACTCTGAACTCTGAAGGCAGGAACTGAGTTCTGTTTATATCTCTTTCACAGTTGGCATTAAAAAGGATAAAGAAATGAAGAAAAGGAGGATTATTGAATGTTACTGGTCCCAGAAGCAGCTCCAACTAGGCCTCAGGTTCCCATCAGCAGAAGGTGGGGACAGGGCAGTTGCCGTCTCCAGGGTCTCTACCAGGCTGCTGACTCAGCACCTGGGAGCACTGCAGTGTGCTCCCAGTGCTCCGGCGCCTTGGGAAGACCTCAGGTCATGGGATTTGGTTCAGGGAAAAGATGTATCCATAAGGCACACTGCATGCTGAAAGTCTCCAGATTTGCCTGTGGCGGCCATTCCCAAATCCTTTCAGCACTGCCTCTTTCCCAGGTGGCCTCCACCTCTTCCCCAGGACCGTGCTGTCAGCAGGTGCCCCAGGTGGCTTTGCCATGTAGCTTTGAGCTCCTTCAGCACAGGAACCTGACGCAGAGTACACCAGAAGAAAAGAAAAAGAAGGTTGAACATGAGTGAGAGGAGTTCAGAGAACCATGCTATCATAACCAAAGGGAAGCCCTCAGAAGCAGAACCACTGCTGCCCTGCCAGCAGCAGGCGTGTGCTTCTGGCACCTGGCTCAGGGACTCAAAGGGCCAGAGAGCGTATTATTCACCAACACCTTCCCCACAGGAGTTGAGTATAATCTCAGGGTCGCACATGGGATAGTCCCAGCTCCAGTCCATGACTTGTCTAGAATCTTGCAGCAAAAAGAAGGGATGAGGGGCTGGAGCAGTGGCCCAGTGGTTATGGTGCTTGCCTGGCATGTGCGAGGACTCGGGTTCGAACCCCAGCACCACGTACACAACGAAGTCTCGGAGCAACGAGGGCCACATGAAAAGCTAAATAAAAATTGTTTCTCTCGGGGCTGGCGTGGTGGCTCAGCGGTTACGGCGCTTGCCTGGCATGCGCAGGTACATGGGTTCAAACCCCAGCACCCATGTACACAACTAAGGCCATGTGAAAACTTCAATAAAAATTGATTCTGTCTCTGAAAAAAAAAATTGTTTCTCTCTCTGCCCCCCTTCTCTCCACCCCCCTCACTGCTCCTCTCCCTTAAAAAAAAAAAAAAAGGGATGAACCTTCAGACCTCCCTCCTCCTCCAGAGGCACAGAAGAGTCTGAAATAGGGTTCCCATCTCAGCTCTGCTATTCAGAGTTGTAGGACCTTGAGTTTATTCCACCTGAACTGCGATTTCCTCATTAACAACACAGGGAGAAGGATAGGCCCACTTCATAGGGTCGAGGTAAGGGTTAAGCAGGATAAGGTATGTGAAGTGCTTTGTAAACCAGTCAGCTGTGCAGAAGTGTTAGCCAAAGGCCCAAAACTTGAGGCACCAAAGTCGTATCCTCAGTGCTAACTTAACTGACTTCTTCCTCTCCAGGGCAAAAGTGAAACCACCAGGGGAGCCCTCTCCCAGAGACCTTGTCGCCCCAGACCTAACTCGCTGCCTCCCAGCCTTCCTGAGGAAGAAACTCGCAGGATCGCTCGAATATTCTCTTCCCGGTACTCCCAGAAAGACTGATGCAGCCTGAGAGACTAAGGGAAGGAACCACCTGCCCCCATCCCTCAGCCATGTCCAGCTTGCAGGAGGCACCAGGACTGCATCCCTGGGGGCTGGTTCAGCCCTGAAACAACCACCAGCCTAGTCTATAGGCACATTGACTGGAGAAATGTCCCAAACCAGCCCAGTGTCCAATTTCTTCCTCTGTGGTGAGGCACAGGCTAGAAACAAAAAGGATTCCAGCATCCAAATAGCCTCCTCGTCTTTTGACAAAGGGACCCAAGCAGGCATCTTTCAGTGGAGAAACTTTTCCTGGTGTCCTTAGCACTGCTGTCTGCTGACCTGAGCCCACCTCTGTGGAATAGGATCAGCCATTTTTGCCTTAAAGGTTAGAATCTGGTGTGTTGTGCGTAGCTGAGGAAATCCTAGGGCTCGCTCTACTTCATTTGCTTGGGAGTAAGGGTATTTTTTGATATAAAATATTTTTATGCTGTGTTAAATTAATAATAGGAGAGGAGGGGGAAATCACCTCCTTTAAACTGTTTATCTGATTGTCTGCAATTCTAACCATGCTTTTAACTTATTGTTTTTACCCAGATCTGAGGTTATTGTTCCCATCTTTGTTTGAATAAAATCATTTTGATGTTTGTATTCATGCACAAGTGTTTCTTGGGGTGTTGACTGGAATGGGGTGCTCGGAATTCACTTGTGCTGTAATTGTGGAGAAGCTTGACAGCCATTCAATACCCCAGAGA
This sequence comes from Aplodontia rufa, assembly GCA_004027875.1. Taxonomy (NCBI): domain Eukaryota; kingdom Metazoa; phylum Chordata; class Mammalia; order Rodentia; family Aplodontiidae; genus Aplodontia; species Aplodontia rufa. Next base: position 11,302 of record PVKS010043178.1, on the reverse strand, counting down.
AGCTCATCTAGAACAGGGAACCAGAGTCACCATGAGACTTCTGAGCTCCCCCAAATATCAGATTGGTCCAGATTAAGATTTATTTTTATTTTTATTTTTAGAGAGGGACAGTGAGAGAGAGAGTAAGAGGGAATTGATTTTATTTAGTTTTTTATGTGCCTTTCGTTGCTCCGACACTTCATTGTGGACGTGGTGCTAGGGTTTGAACTCGCACACTCACACAAGCCAGGCAAGCACCATAACCATTGAGCCACCGCTCCAGCCCCAGGCTGGTCCAGATTAGAGTAACACCCAGTATTTTCTTTACTGATTCTTCCTCCCCACCCCCATACTTCTTTCCTTTGCAGATTCTTGAAATCTGCCAGTAAAGTGGAAAGAGTCTCCTGGAACATGACCCTCAGAGTCACCCTTGTCTCTAGAGTACGTCAATTGGTCCAGCCACAGCCAAGTTGAGCAGCTACTATAGACAATCCCGGTGCGGGGAGGACAGGGGAGGGGTTGCAGCATGTGGTCTCAGGGTGGCTGAGCAACGAGGCTGGAAGGGACCCCCAGACCACCCTGTTCTTCACCCTCAGTTTGTTTTACTCCAGTCCTCAGAACTCTATAACCTGCGTATTAGGAAGCCCCTTGTAAAGTTACAGTGAAGCCCAACAGAGTTCAGTGTTTTGCTTCTGTTTATGTAGCTAGGAAGTAAATCACCACACAAGACAACCCCAGAGGTGTCACAAGGCTCCGTGACCAAAACAAGGTACAACCAATAAGTTCTCTGAATTTGGGGAGATCTGGGGGTGGAGGAAGAAAGCACAGAGACTACAGTAGGCGAGGAAGACTAGGAAGAGGCAGGTTTGAGGTGAGCCCAGAGAATCGACCAGGCCATGGACTACCGAGAAAACGAGGAGGGCACCCTGGGCCACATGCAGCTGGTGAGAGAAGAGACCAGCCTGGCTGGCTGCCCCCGCCTCATCTGTGAAGCACACATACTGTAAGAACCCTGGTTTCATAGGGTTGTGGTGAAGATCACATGCGATGACATTTGTGAAAGTGCTCTGCCTGCACTTGGCATAGGTTGGAGGTTTAGGAAATGTCAGCCCCGCCCATGTTCCTGAAGCTCCTGGAGCCAACTAGTAGGAGCCCGCACACCAGGCTGGGCTGCAGCAGGTGTAGTGATGCTGGAGCCTCCAGAGCCCTCGGCCTGCCCGTTCCTACAGCTTGGGGGGAGTTTCAGCCTTGCCAGACTGCCCGTCCCCAGTGCCAGAGAGGCTGGCCTCCCTCTCAGGCTAGCCTCTACCTTCTTTGGGGCACAAGGAACCTCCGGGGGACAAGGGCTAAGAGATAAAGCCTAAGAGATAAAGCCTCAGGTAAAGAGTATTCCTTCCAAATCCTACTTCTGTAAATAACCTGATCAGTCGAGTGAGGATAAAGGCCACAGGAGGACATGGGCTACTCCTGCCCAGGCTGAGGGCAGCCTGAGAGAACACAAAAACACCCTGCGGGTCTAAAACCCACAAAATGGGTTCTTTACCAATATCTCATCCCTGGAAGTTGGATACATTTCTCAGTGAGAGCCTTGGAGTTAGGCAACATGGATTCAGGATATATTCATCCCCACCAACAGAACCCGCCAGTCTCATTGACTTCCTTTTGAGCACTTCATCCACAGACACCTAAAAACAGGTGTTTCTGATCAGAGGCTGGTTACATCCCCCAGCCCATAGCAGCCAACCTTGGAACTTCTAGCAGGGACTGGACTCTGGGTACAAGGAGACCTGCCCTCAGCAAGCTTCCAGGCCAGAATAAGCTGCGCCCTCCATCCCTCTCACTCTCTGGTACCTGCTGCCCTTGTTTGGTTCCAACTTGGATCCCTACCACGTGCCCCCGCAATCCCCGCCACCTCCAGGCCTGCTTCCAGGTGCAGTTCACTCAGAACCTACTTTCCTGAGCGCCCCCCACCGCAACCCCGCAGCCCTAGCAGGCACTGTCTTATACCACTGAGGCACCTGGCTGCTCTCATCAAGGGTGGAGACTAACCCAAGGAAAAGGACAGGTACAACTCAAGATTTGCACTCTAACCTTCTGACCACCTGCCCAGTGACCATGGCTCTGTACCCAAGTCCAGAAACGGCCTCTGCCTACTCATTTGCCCTGCCCAGTTAACTCCCTCCCCTTCCCTCCCTTCTCCCTCTCCTTGCTCTCATCACTTCTCCATGTCTCCCCTCGCTCCTCCCCATGTCACCTGAGGCCCAAGTTCAGCACTGCCCTATCCTTATTCTCAGTGCCTGCGGGAGGAGCCTTCCTTCCCTGCCCCAGCTCCCTTTGTCCTCATGAGTCAGAAAATATATAGGTAGGCAGTCAGCATAGGGTCAGGGATCAGGGAGTGATGAGAAAAGAGATTAGGGATCCATGGAATTCCAAGTTGGGCAGTTGGGTCAGCCCCACTCAGAAATCACCTCAGTTAATGAGCCAAAGAACTTGTCACACACACAAAAAAAAAGATTTATACAGTGAAGGACAGAAGGATAAATAGGTGACATACGATAATGGGGAAGAGGGAAGAGCCCCTTAAAATACGATTAAAAAGTCAAACCCCATGTTAGAAAGCGGGTCTTCAGCTCCAATGCCCCACTTCTCTTACCTGTTGCGTTGCATTGCTTTGCTCTCTAAGCTCTGAAATAAAGACTTTGCTTGCTGCTTTACCTTGGAGTCAGCGACTTTAATTCTTTATTGTTGTTAGACCAAGGACCTGAACAAAGCCCATATCACCCAGACAGTTCATGCTGAAGCCTCCAACTGTCATAGAGAACAGAGGTCACTGGACATAGCCCCAAAATGCGTTATAGCTTACAGGCTGAGGTCGTCAGCCTGCCGTGTAGTAGCTATAGACCTTGGTGAGTCATTGTCCTCCCTGAGACTCAGGTTTTTCCTCTGTAAAATATACATTAAAATAGCTGGGCACAGTGGCACACACCTGTAATCCCAGCAGCTTCGGAGACGGAGGCAGAAGCATCGCAAGTTCAAAGCCAGGCTTAGCAGTTTAGCGAGGCCCTAAGCAACTTAGCGAGATCCCGTTGAAAATAAAAAATAAAAAGGGCTGCGGATGTGGCTCAGTGGTTAAGCGTCCCTGAGTTCAACCCCTTGTACAGAAAAAAAGGCATTAAAATAGGAGGATCTTAGACTCAGGATGTAGATTGTCAGGAAAAACATGTGCCTAGCAAGGCCCTGATTCAGTGTGAGCTAAAACAACAAGGGCTAGCGTGGCACCGTGCAGGGTACCTGTAGTCCCTGCTACTGAAGAAACTGAGGCAGAAGGATAACTTGAGCCCAGGAATTTGAGACCAGCCCAGACAACATAACAAAGTCCTATATTTTTAAAAACAATTTTTTTAAAAAGGTCCTCAGCAATCAAAAGGAATGAAGGAATGACTGATATACAGCATGGATGAGCTTTGAAACCCTACTGTGCTAAATGAAGGAAGCCAGTCACAAAGGAACACAGTGCACACGTCACGCGTCTGCTCACATGAAATGTCCAGATTAGTGGCTGCCTGGAGCTGGGGAAGGAGGAAGGGATGTGACTGCTGAGGTGAACAAAGTTTTTTTGAGGGATGATGAAAATGTCCTAAAATAGATTGTGGTGATGGTTACACAACTCTGAATGTACTCAAAACCATTTGAATCATCTACTTTAGAGAAGGTAATTGTGTGGTTTGTAATTATATCCCAATAAATCTGTTATTTTATTTATTTTTTTTAAAGAGAGGGACAGTGAGAGAGAGAGAGAGAAAGAGAATCAATTCTATTTAGTTTTTCATGTGGTTTTTGTTGCTCCAACATTTGGTTAAGTACATGGTACTGGGCTCAAACTCATGTCCTCACGCATGCCAGGCAAGCGCCATAACCACTGAGCCCCTAAATCTGTTATTTTAAAAAATTTAGAATTCTAATAGTACTTACCTCAGAGCAGTGTAAAAAATAGAGGTAATGTCTATAAAATATCTAGCACATAGTAGGCCCCCAGATATGGTGGCTATATTCATTGGTATTATTAAGAGGAGGCCCTGAGAGCCCTGCCAGTCCGTTTGGCTCTTGGCATCTTGACTCTGAAAGGTGACAGGTCTTCACAAATGCGCGCCCCATGTAACCTTGTCTCTGAGGCAGCTCTTCTTTCACAACTTGAAGGAATGAGAGAGCCCCCAGTCCAGCGAGCTGAACCAGATCTGGAACTCACTGACCCCTTCCCGCCCTGCCACTCGCCAGCTTCTCCAGTGTTAGGTTTCAGGTCAGCTGGTGCATAAGACCTGTGCCAATCCAGAAGCAACAGAACAACAGTGAATGGCGAGGAGGAGCCATCAGATTCCTCCTGCCGCTCCCTGGGATGGAGCCCTAGAGATCCACCGAGCTGTCCCTGCCCTGGCTGGACTTACAGGTAAGACCTATCCTTCCCCTCTCCCTTCCCTTCTGCCTGTTCACCCTTTCATGGAGGCTTTCAGAGGCAGCTAGGAGCCACAACCCAGGCCCCACTTTGTCAAGAGGAGGGAAATGCAGCCCTGGGGAGGGCCTCGAACCCCACACCTATGTCACTCACCCAGGGTTCACCCTTACCCTGATGGCTGCCTCAGGTGGATTAATGCAAATGTACATAGTGATTTTCTCAGAACTTTGGCCCAGAATCTCCAGGATTCCCCCTAAGCATAAAGCCCTCTCTCCATGAGGATCTTGGGTCCCTTTTCCTGAATAGGGATGATAGGGGCACCTCTGGCCTGAGCCTGGCCCAAATCACCTGCCAGAGGTTTATGGACCCTCTGGTCACTGCTCAGGTGGCTTCCTCAGTGGGGATGCTGTGGGGACTTTGTCAGGGCCAGTGATGCTGGAGAGGCAACATGGAGGGAGGTCTCAGAAAAGACCCCTGGCTTCAGAGCAGCCGTGGAGAGTTTGTTTATCGATGCAGCTTCCTGGGCTTCTCCTGGGACCTGAGTCAGGATCTCTAGGGCTGACGGCTGAGAATCTGCTCTGTAAACAAGTGGTTCAAGGGCTTCTGAACTCTCCCTGAAGTCTAGGACTCCGGGTGGTGCAAGAGGCACTGGTTGTGGGACAGGCCTGGGTGCCAATCTCAGCTCCATCACTTCAGCGGTGTGACTCGCTAAAGCCCTGGGAGCGGCAGGCACTTGTTTATGAAGAGGAATTACAACATCAACTGCCTCATAATAGACCTTCTAAAGGGAGCAAATCAGTGTCCAAAAAGCCCTGGGCACAGTGCTTGTGGCAGGAAGCACTCAGCAAAGGTTAATGGGCCCTACAGGCTGGGACATTCCATTCCTCAGTTTCCCCAAGTCAGCTACGCTCAGCTTCCTCTTCCAGCCAGTGGCAAAGGTCTGCTGGCTTCCAGGGTTCTTCAAAAAACCGGTTCAGGAGGGTGGAGAGCAGAGGGAGGGAGGCCAGGGGGCCCTGGCCTCAGGGTAAATCCCAACCTTTGCCTGCCATTGTGGCCTCCCCCACCCACTCACAGGTGGCTTTTTCTTTCTTCTCATCTTCTCAGTACTGGGGATTGAGCCCAGAGCTGTTGCTCTACACTGAAAAACATCCCCAGCAATTTTTTTTTTTTTGAGAGAGGGACAGTGAGAAAGAGAGAACCATTTTTTATTTAGTTCACATGACTTTTGTTGCTCCAACACTTCCTTTTGTACGTGGTGCTGGGGTTCGAACCCGCATCCTCACGTATGCCAGGCAAGTGCCATAACTGTCAAGTCACTGCTCCAGCCCATCACTAGCCCTTTTTATTTATTTATTTATTTATTTATTTATTTTGAATCCCAGTATCGCTAAGTTGCCCAGGCTGGCCTTGAACTTACGATTCTCCCTCCTCAGTCTGCCAAGTCACTGGGATTACAGGTGTGTCCCACTGCGCCACTGTGTACCTGTGGCCTTTGATCTGAGTCTGCCGATTCCTACTGTTTCCGGGGAATGGCTTAGGACTGCCCCTGGAATAGGGTCCACCTCCGCCCCTGGATGCTGCTCTTGACCAGGTTCAGACTTCAGCGCCTCTGTGGCACCATTCCATCAACTTCCTCACTGGCGCCTGAGCCTCTCTTCCAGCTCATCCTTGACCTGCACCAGCGAGCTCTGAACAGTCTGATGGTGTCGTTCCCTCCTTGAGAATGACCAGCAGGTCCCTTGCTCTCCACTAGAGGAAGTCCAACCAGGCTTTTGAAGCCCTCTTCTATGGGTCACTGGGGACACCTCTGATCCTATTTGCCATTTCCTCACTTGCGCAAGTGGGCTTGTCCTCCTGGCCTCTCTGAGTGCCTTCAGAAGTACTTACTGTATGGAGAAGCAGGAGAAGTAGACCCTGTGCCCGCTTTGGGGGGCACCCCTTTTAGGGGAACCATTACAGACTCAATTCTACAAGAAGGTGCGGGGTGCCAGGCATGGTGGCACATGCCTATAATCCCACAACTGGGAGACTGAGGCAAGAGGATTGGAAGTTCAAGGCCAACCTGGGCAACATAGTGAGACCTTGTCTCAAAAAAATAAAAAGAACTGGGGATGAAACTCCCCTGAGTTCAGTCCCCAGCACCACAAAATAAGTAAGTAAGTAAATAAATAAATAAAATGGTGTAAACTTAGGGATCAAAGGCAGCCGGAGATAAAATGAGTTCAGCCTTTTGGTCAGGGGAGAACAGGTTCCCCAGAGAGATAGACTCAGCCTCAGCAGGAGACACCACCCATGAAGCGTCCTTCACAGGTTCCAACACAGCACACATGCTCACGTCAGGTGGCCTGGGGAGAGGATGTCCTGGACTTACACATTCCTGATGGGAATCCAACCTCTTTTTGCTGGGTGGCACCAGGCAGGTCAGTTTGTAACTTGAAAACAGAGTAAAAACACCTGACCCGTAGGGTTCTTAGCATCTGAGTGACTCACTCCCAAGTGTTTTGTAGAAGGGGCACTTTTTTTTCTTTTAAGACAGAATCAATTTTATTTACTTTTTTCATCTGATTTTTGTTTCTCCAACACTTAGCTGTGCCTGTGGTGCTAGGGTTCAAACCCAGGGACACACACATGCCAGGCAAGTGCTCCAACTGCTGAGCCACCACTCCAGGTCAAAAGGGGCACTCTTTTTTTTTTTTTTTTTTTTTAAGGGAGAGAGGGGACAGTGAGAGAGAGAGAAAGAGAGAATCAGTTTTATTTAGTTTTCCATTTGGTTTTCATTGCTCAGATGCTTAGTTGTGTATGTGGTGCTGGAGTTTGAACCCAGGTCCTCGTGCATGCCAGGCAAGCACCATAACCGTTGAGCCACCACTCTAGCCCTGAACAGGGCACTCTTAACCAGCCCAAAATAATAGACAACACAGCCCCAAGGGCCTCCCCAACTCTGAGAGCCAGCCTCAGATTCATGATGCCAAGGCCACCAGCAGCCCAGCTCACTTCAGAGGAAGAGCCAGCAGGGGAAATGCCAAGGGTTATTGGAAGAGAGGCCACCAGGATGCCACAGACAGAGTCAGCTGTTTCCACAGTACAGTCCCAGCCTCCCTGCTGGGAAGGAGCCCAGGGCCTGGCCAACCTTCTGTAGGGCACATGGCAGTGGGGAAGGAACAGGCGGAGGCCTAAAAGGCTGTCTCCCTAGCCAGGTCCACTCGGAGCATCCCTGGACCCCTACACCACCCAGAAAGCCCTTCCTGGACTCTCGTCAGGGAGTAGCTCAGGTGTCAGGAAGACAGACTGAAGGGTGAGTCCAGGAGAGACGGAGGCCTGACCGTGCCCACCACACAGATCTCCTCTGCCAGTTGACGCCATGATGCTCAAGGCCTTTCCTCACCAGGCTCCACATCCTGACCCTGACATTCTCCCAGCTGGGTTTGCCATACCACTCAGTAACTGCAGAGGGCTTTGAACACCTCAGTACTACCACATGCACAGATGCACAATGCTCAGTACCCCTGAAAGCGCATACTATCTTTATAAATTATATGCCAATTTTAAAAGTTTAAAAAATAAAATTTTAGTGGTTGGGGATTTAGCCAGTGGCAGAGCACTTGCCTAGCACGTGCAAGGCCCCAAGTTCGGTCCTCAGCCCTGAAATAAATAAATAAATTTTAAAAATAAAATAAAATTTTAAATGCAAATCCATACTGAAAAGGATCAAATAAAAATCACTCCTTCCTTCAGGTCAGGACTTCTTAGAAGTCATTCCTCCACACTATGACACAGGCTTCCAGACAAGGATCCAATGACTGGTGAGTCCCAGCCTCAGCTACACCCCCATCCTATCCCATCTCACTCTCTGTGCAGGCACAGGGCACACCTGTGTCAGCGTATGTGCACAAGAACTCGAGGTGTAGGTGAGTTCCAGCAGGACAAGAGGAGGCAGCACATTCCCTTAGTCCAAGACCGATCCTCCCCAGTTTGAGATGCTCATCTTCTCAGCAGAGAAGATCCACCTCGGTGGAGTAAGGGAAAAGAGGGCATGTGCTGAACCAGGCAGAGCAACTAAGACTGCTGGGGACATCCGTGGACGGAGCCCCTTGAGCCCACCTCCCTCAGAGCCGACTGCAGGACAGAGCAGCTCATGGCCAGGGCCCAGTCTTATGCCCAGCTCCTCCAACATCAGTCCAGGAATCCTTCAGTGTTAAGAGGAAATGTCTCTAGTCACGGAAAACAAACCACAGCTGAAAAGATCGTATTTATTTGATGTATAAGGAGAGTATATTCAAGCATCCTTGTGTAAAATAAATCTTCATCTAAAATGAATGAGTTTCATTGAGTCAGGAGGAGTGTTAGCTCCAGGGAGCAGGTTTACCAAGATGGCCGCACACAGGAAGCAGCAGCATGCTGGGGAGGACAGGGTGTGTGTGGAGCTAGAGGCAGGCCTGGTCCCTGTCTCCTCATCCATACAATGAAGATGTCACCTCCAGCTTGCTCCCTAGTGCTGAGGGGACAGGGTGAGGACTGAAAGATAGAAGGATGGGAAAGTGACCTCCTTTTTTTTTTCTTTTTTATAAGCCAAATCAAGGCAATTTACACCTGGCAATGCCAAGGCATCTCACTTTCTAAAGCTCCTTCCAGCTTTAGGGACCTGGAGATGGGGCAGGGTCACACAGCACAGGCTCCATCCACCTCCCCTGGCCTCCTCTTTCAGCCTCCCTCTGCAGCCTCCCCCTGTAGCCTCCTCCCTGCACTAAAGCCCAGGACTACCTAGTGACCTCTCTCCTTGGACGTCTCTGGGCTCCAGAGAGCCAGGACCAAGCCTACTGAGAGGATGGTTGGACTGAAGCCTTCAGAGGTGCCTCCCACAACCACTGTGAAGTTCCTGGGGGCGGGCACTGCAGCCTGTTTCGCAGACCTCCTCACCTTTCCACTGGATACAGCCAAGGTCCGCCTGCAGGTAGGTTAAGGGTCATTATTCACAACAAAGAGGAGTTAGTCCTCCCCTACAGTGCCTAGGCAGTGGCGCATATCTCTAATGCCAGTGACTCAGGAAGCTGTGGCAGGTGGAAGTCAAGTTCAAGGACAGCCTCAGCAATTATTTAAGTCCCTAAGTAGCTTAGTGAGACCCTGTCTCAAAATAAAAAATAAAAAAGGGCTGGGAATGTAGCTCAGTGGTAAAACACCCCTGGGTTCAAACCCCAGTATCAAATAATAATAACATTTATTAATTAATCAATTAATTAAAATGTGGAGAACAACCGGCCCCTCTGACATGTTCTGAGGCTCAAACGCCACACCCCTCCTTGGGAACTGTAAACTGCAATTCTCACTGCCAGGTGATAGTCACACTGTGCCCAAGGCCCAGCCAGGCAGGTCCAGCCCAGGCAGGGCTCCTATGCACACAACCCCTTCCGGGCTCCCACCCAGTTTCTCAGGCCACCGCGGTTGTCCCTCAGATCCAGGGAGAGAACCCGGCAGCCCAGAGCGTGCAGTACCGCGGCGTCCTGGGCACCATCCTGACCATGGTGCGCACCGAGGGTCCCCGCAGTCCGTACAACGGGCTGGTGGCCGGCCTGCATCGCCAGATGAGCTTCGCCTCCATCCGCATCGGCCTCTACGACTCTGTCAAGCAGTTCTACACCCCCAAAGGAGCGGACCGTGAGTGTCCACTACCCCGTGGACACCAAGGGGCACACAAGGCTAAGCGCAGGTGTGGGCCAGGACGCCCGGGGAAGGCCAGACTCAGAGGCAGAGCCGGGCATGGGGAAGCTGGTCATGGATGCGGGGAAGGAGACAGGGAGCCCAGTCCCTCTGCAGAGGAAGAGCCGGGCAGCGCAGGACCACCCTGGGAGCGCAGGGTGGTGAGAGGGGCCTTCGGGGAGCCGCTCTGTCCCTCTCCCTCTGCTCTCCCCAGACTCCAGCATCGCCACCAGGATTTTGGCAGGCTGCACCACGGGGGCCATGGCGGTGACCTGTGCCCAGCCCACAGATGTGGTGAAGATCAGATTTCAGGCCAGCGTGCGCCTGGGGCGGGGGAGCGACAGGAAGTACAGCGGAACTATGGATGCCTACAGAACCATCGCCAGGGAGGAAGGGATCAGGGGCCTGTGGAAAGGTAGGCTGGGGCAGGAAACCCACAGTAGGGAACTCTCTGCATGGCTGTTCCACTAACTCCATAGGAACCTCCCCAAGAAGACACCTCGCACACCTGCCAGGCGCCTCAGATTCTGTTTAATTTACCAAACCTGCAGGTTGCTGGCTGCCTTCAGGGAGCTAGAAATGAGACAGGTCCACACTCTTGGCAGAGGAGTCAAGCAATCTCTGCACCTCAGGCAAGATGTGCCAGGTGTAAAAAAAAAAAAAAAATGTTTCTTTCCAGAAGTGGGAAAGGGACTGCTGGCTCCAGAGAGACTGTGGCACCTAAGAGCAGGCCTAAGAGGGTAGAGGTGCAAGGGAAGGACCTTCTGCAGGACACAGAGCAAAAACAGGCAATGGAGGAGCTCTACTGTGAGCAGCCGGGTACAGTGAGACCCAGTAGAGAGTAGGGGGCTGCCTTGGAGCAAAGACTTTAGTGTCCCCTCTGTGTCCACACGGTGGTCACCTTGACGAATGCTGGACTGTCTTCCACATCTGAGCCAGAGAAGGAATGGTGGCCCTGTGAAGTTTAAGGATAGGATACCTTTACTATTGCTAGGCTATGGAAACAACCCCGGTGTCCCTCACTGGAAGAATGGATCCAAAAACTGTGGTACATTTATACCATGGAATATTACACAGCAATTAGAAACAATGATATTGCAGCCTTCGAGGGTAAATGGATGGTTATGGAAGAGATCATGATGAGTAAAATCAGCTTAACCCAGAGATCTAAGGGTCGAT
>PVKS010043177.1:0-15036 GCA_004027875.1 Aplodontia rufa | reverse complement strand
GAAATGCAAATGAAAACCACATTAAGATATCACCTTACACCAGTCAGAATGGCAAAGATGAAGAAAATAAACAACAATAGATGCTGGAGGGGCTGTGGAGAAATAGGCACACTAACACACTGTTGGTGGAGCTGCAGACTGGTACAGCCCCTCTGGAAAGCAGTATGGAGAATCCTTAAAAAACTAGGGATGACTCCACTATACGACCCGGCTATTCCACTCCTGGGTATCTTTCCAGGGGACTTAGAATCAGCACATTACAGTGACACAGCAATATCGATGTTCATAGCAGCACAATTTACTATTGCTAGGCTATGGAAACAACCCCGGTGTCCCTCACAGGAAGAATGGATCCAAAAACTGTGGTACATTTATGCCATGGAATATTACACAGCAATTAGAAACAATGACGTTGCAGCCTTCGAGGGTAAATGGATGGTTATGGAAGAGATCATGATGAGAAAAATCAGCTTAACCCAGAGATCTAAGGGTCGATTGTCTCCACTCATCTGTGGAGGTGGGGACTAGACCCTGCACAATGAGAAAGTTGGTCTAGAAACATGAGTTAAATTCAGATAAGATATAATGCTTTACAATCTAATACTATTTTTAGAGTTATAATGGGAAGGGGAAGGGAGGGATAAGGGAGGGTAATTGGGGGGGCACTCCTGGGGATAATGCAATGTCCAGAATATATACACATCTTACACACATTTTATATTGTTTTGTTAAAATATTGTAAGGTTGCTCAAAAATAAAAAAAAATAAAAAAAAATAATAATATGAAATTAAAAAAAAAAACATTGCAAGGACACATGTCAAGGTGCTTTTCCCCTATGTTTTCTTATTGTAACTTCATATTTTCAGGTCTTATATATAAATTGGTGAGGGTTTTTTGGCTTTTGTTTTGTTTTAGTACTGGAAATTGAAACCAGGGCACTTAACCACTGAGCTACATCCCCAGCTCTTTTTTATTTTATTATTTTTTTAAATTTTGAGAATAGGGTCTCCCTAACTTGCTTAGGGCCCACTAATTTGTTGAGTGGTACCAGCCTCAAATCTGTGATCCTCCTACCTCAGCCTCTGGAATAGCTGAGATTATGGGCATGGCCATCACATTCAGTTTACATGTAAGTGTTTAATTCATTTTGAATTGATATTAGGGTTTGCTGAGATACAGGTGTGATTTCATTTTTTTCTGCATGTGAATATTCTGTTTAACCATCATCATTCACTGAAAAGACTTCTTTATCCATTGTGTCGTCTCAGCATCTTTGTTGAAAATCAGTTGGAATAACAGTGTAGATTTATTTCTGAACTCTCTTTCTGTTCTTTTGGTCTGTTTTTATACCAATATCATGTTTCTTTGGTCACTATAACTTTGCAGTATATTTTTAAATCAGATAGGCTCTGATGCTTTGCTATTTATGCTCAAAATTTCTTCATATTGCGTCTTAAAAACTGCTGAGAGATGTTTTCTCACCACCAAAATGATACTCTATGAGGTGAAGCACATGTTAACTAGCTAGATTTAACCACACTATAAGTATACGTATTTTAAATGTATTGTACTTGATAGACACATATTTTATGTATAATGTAAAAAATAAATTTAAAAAGTCATAAATAACTTTTATACTTTACTAATAGAAATATGCTAAATTTGAAGAAGACAATTTTTAAACAAAAGCTCATTTATTCTAAGATATAATATAATCCAGTAAACATTGGTTTGTCTAGTCTCAAATACTCAGCATGATGACAACAATGTTGAAGTTTTAGATTTGAGAGTCAAAACTCAGATAAGGTCAGTGATTGAACAAGGTCTAGACATAGGAGAGCAAACATCTGAAGCCTCAATTCAAGGATTTCCTAAATTTAAAAATACAGATGTGGACCAAAGCCCAAGGCACATAGGTTGGGCATGGGAAGAGGAGCCTAAGGCAGAAGAGGGAGGAAAGGGCTGCTCGACCAGGTAAAAGGTCAAAGGGATTCAGGGCTGGAGATGGTCAATATTTGTGCAATTGAATTGTATATAAACTATCCATAAACTTTGGTGTAATTTTTTTATAAATAAAGTAGAAATTTAGGAGTCAATGTATGATAAGTAAAAAGATTCCAAGTTTTCACCACTGTTGAAGGCAGCTGACTGTAAGCAGAGGAAACAGAAGGACAATGTGTATACAAGGCTGAAATGTGACACAGATTAAGGAAACTGACAGCTCCAAGGGGAGGTGACTGGTTCCAAAGGAAAAAGGATGTGAGTGATGTTAGATTTATGTCACTTTAAGTGTTTGATTTTAATTACTTTACAATTCTATCCTGTAGAAAGGGATGCAGGATTCATACCATGTATCATACCTATCCCTAACTTAAATTCTTTTCTCATTTTGTTAGAATAATAAAGCATACAGTCAGTAGCATATGTGAGTTTAATTCAGCCATTTTCTGGGATACCTAAGCTTCAACACTTTAGAAAATCTCTAACTAAAGCTCACAGGGAATAGAATGCATGGATTCCTTTTGTAATTAAAGGTTGCTTGGTGTATAGAACCAGACTCCTAGTATATAGGATTATGATAGATCAGTTTCCTCACATAGTGCAATTTCCCCATTCTTAACTCAGAAGCTACTCTCATTTTTCAGACAAATAGTCTTTATAAGATTGAGTAGAATTTGTGACAAAGACGGCCTGTCATCACCTTAGCAATAAAGGATGGCTATAATCACTGCAGCTACTGGACCAAGCTTAATATAATACAGTAAAGCATGTACAGGGTTAAATAACTAAAATTTTCTCTGGTAAAATTTTTCCAGCTTTCTCTTTCATTCAACAATTGACGCCATATAAGCATGGCTGACAATGTCAAGTATTGATTATTTGCAGAAATCAATATGAATTTACTGTTAAAAAAGTCACTTTGAGACCATTGTACTGAAAGTAGACAAAGATATAACAAGGCACACTGAAGGCTTCATAGTCTTTCACTTGTCTTTTTTTTTAATATTCAAAGTTCTTTGGAGGACTTCTAATAAATGATATTTGGAAATATCATATGCTTCCAAAGAAAATCTTTGCACCTTGATTTGTGAATGTGATGAGCAGTGCACGATATGGCAAATAATCATCCCCATCTCCTGGTATTTATGCCGTTCTGTCATCCTATCATTTTTTGTGTGTGGGCTAGACCTAAGGACTTTCTTCTAAAGTAAATGCTATAGTCGGCTGCTTCTGAAATTGAGGCATAAAAATGCAATTCCACCCTACTCACGATCTTTTTAGCTTTGGCTTTTCTTTCTTTTGATCTTGAAACAAACATCCCTATTTTGAGCTGTTCTACTAGGACCTCACTAGGAAGGAACCGAGGGTGACATCTGACCAACAGCCAGCACAGAACGGAGGCACTCAAGCCAATGGTCCTTGAGAAATTGAATTCTGGCCCCCACTGCATTGCTGAGCTTTGAAGCACTCTCTAGTCTGTCTGATTGAGTCTTCAGATGAGAATGCATTTCCAGCAACCAACTAGACTATAGCCTTGGGAGAGACCCGGAAGCAAAGAACCCTATTAAGTCATTACCAGATCTCCAGAAAATTGAAGGCAGGAAGAAGTGTTGTTTTAAGCCATTGCTTGTTGGGCAAATACACAAAATGCTTCTTTAGTTTTTCTTCTGTTAGGTTACTGTCACTTTTTAAAAATGAAGCTCATCTCGAGTAGTCATTCTCAAAAATAAGAACAAGAAAATCCCAGAAATTATTTGAATAAATTTTCCTTTAGTGATCCAAGTGTCATTCTTTATCAGCAATCTGTAGTTTAGCCAACCTTTCACTCATCTATGAGCTATCCCTGACATGATTTTCCTTTCTGTGACTTACCATTTATTAAAAATACCAAAAAATACCAAATTTAGAAGTTACTTAAATAAATGGGAATTTTTTTTTTAAAGAGACAAGGACAGTGAGAGAGACAGAGACAGAGACAGAGAGAATCAATTTTCATTGAACTTTTCACATGGCCTTCATTGCTCCAACACTTAACTATGTACGTGGGTGCTAGGGTTTGAACCCGTGTACTTGCACATGCCAGGCAAGCGCCACAACCATCAAGCCACCACTCCAGCCCCCTAAATGGGAATTTTTCAGTAACCAAATAACTGGATATTTAACATGTTAAGGGACTGAAGTTAACCATTATTTCTGGAATATAAAGAAAAATGGAGAAAAATGATATGAGGAGAACCTATCTCATACAAATCATGTATGCATTGACTGGTACATTCATCTTCTTATTAGTGACTACGTATTTAAAAGAAACAAGTCTATGATTTCTGTTGTTTCATTTACAGATTAAGCTGATTGTTCAAGAAAGCACTAAGTCTACATGAAATGGTGTTTTCCTTATTCCAAAAGTACAGTTGCAAGAGATGTAATCAAGAGTGTGGTGGTAATACTTAAATACTAAATTCTTGTGAACTACCAATACTTATCCATAAAAGAGTGGATATTTTTTTTCGTGTTGCTGTAACAAAATACCTGAGAATGGATATTTCATAAATAAGATATTCTTAACTTTCAAAGTCCTAGAGGATGAAAAGTTCAAGGTTGAGGGTCAGCATCATATGAGTATCTTTGTGCTTCCTCACCCCATAGTGGAATAGCAAAAGGGCATTTACAAGCAAGAAAGTAAGCAGAAACCGGACTCTCTTCTCTGATAAACCTCCTCCCAGGACAACCAAACCCCTCTCATGATAGAGAAGCTAATACATTCTTGAGGGCTCTACCCTGATGATATAATCATCTCTTATTAATGCCCATCTCCAAATACTATTGCCACGGGTGTTAAGTTCCAACGGATGAATTTCGGATAATGTGTTAAAAATTTAAAAATAAAGGAGTGAATAAATTAACCAAGGTCAGTTCATGTGACAAAATATTTTTCAGTGTTCAAAATCAATGAACTATAGGAACAAGTAACAATTCTGAATTATTTTCAGCAATAGAATATTTAAATAAAGTCAGGATCAAAAGTTACTGCAGTGTGATAGCATTTATATAAATTAAGTACAATAAAACTGTTTAAATAAACACTTTAGCAGTACATATCAATTCAATATTACATAAAAACAATATTAAGGAAATGATAAACACAGGATTTAGATTATTATTACTTACAATGAGGAAGAAAGGAGGAAATGGGGAAAGATATGATTAGATATAAATTGCTTTCCAATTTAGTTCTTGCTGTGGAAGAAGGGCTTGTGGATGTGTATTATAAAAATTTAACTAAATAGATAGCTAAAGAAATTAAAGTGGGCCACACACAAGCTCGAAGTAATTCTTTTCATAAAAAATTTTTATTAATCCATTATTAAATTCTGGACACTAGAGGTAATAAAAATTAAGGTTTAACTTTTGACTAGGGTACTTTGTCATTAAATGATGTCACTCATAACCCAAAGCCATAGTTAAAAATATGTATAAAAGGAGAGTCTATGCTCTTTCTTAGTATTCATCTAAAAATGTAAGGAAAAAAGATCATGTAGTCACTTGATTATTGCTATTACAAAATAAAAAGGCACTGGAGAAACAACTGGAAAACTTAAAGACATGCATTTACTTTATGTTCTCCTACTCCACAAATCCACAGTCCAGGCTGCGACTTCCTGGCCTGGATCTTATAGGACCAGTCACTGTCCCTGCGAGCCACTGGATGTGCCTCAGGCACGAGCGCTGTATGCTCCCATCTGGATGCTCTTGCACTCACTTTTCTTTAGCATCAATTCAAACTCCAGTTCAATAGTTCTCTGGCTAAATAAGATCCGGAGTTTTATCATTTAAATCATTTTCATTAAAATACATTGTCTTACAACACAGTAACTCCAAGGTCTAGCCTTTTAAATATAACCTAGTCTAATGCAAATTCCTAAACTACATGTAAATTATACCCATTCTTACTGTATTCTACCAAAAATGTCTATCATAAGTTAATGTTGCAATTTGTGTTTATTATAATAATTCACACTTCTGACAACTTACGTAATTTTTTTAAGAGAGAAGGACAGTGAGCGAGAGAGACAGAGAGAATCAATTTTTGTTGAGTTTTTCACATGGGTTTCGTTGCTCCAACACTTAGCTGTGTATGTGGGTGCTGGGGTTTGAACCTGTGTACTTGCGCATGATAGCAAGCGCAGTAACCACCAGCCACTGCTCCAGCCCCCTAATTTTTTTTTTAAGAGAGAAAGACAGTGAGAGAAAGAGAGATAGAGAAAATCAATTTTTATTGAGTTTTTCACATGGCTTTCGTTGCTCTGACACTTAATTGTGTATGTAGGTGCTGGGGTTTGAACCCGTGTGCACATGCTGGGCAAAAGCTATAACTGCCAAGCCACTACTTCAGCCACAACTTACCTAATTTTTGAAATTTCATAATCATAACTTTTATCATAGCCACCAAGTACACTATAACATATAGTGCAGCTTTACTCAAAGTTAATTCCTTAGTTTTCATAATTTATATTCATTATTAACATATGAAATTACTTAGCATTTCTACTTGGCAGAGTTACATTGAAGTTTGGAAAAGCACATTTAGTGTGGAATAATGCATACATGTTTTGAGTACTAAACTCAAATCACAAAGAAAAATTTGGTATAATTTTAGGTATTATTTTTGAATGGAAATAAATACACATTGTTTTTTCTTCTGTAGGAAACAAAATCACCATGGTTGAGTTATTTAATAATGATCCATAACATAAGTTCATCTTTGGGGTGAATCATCATAATGAAGTTTGTGTAATTTTTTTCTTGGAAGTATTTGTGCTTAACTGATCATATATTTTAATTTCACAGACGAAGTAAACATCCACATACATAAGAAATGACTGAAATTCACCTGTGGTTTGCTCGTCTCTATTTTAACAGGCAGGGACATAGGCAACACTAGTAAGTTGAAAAGATTGGCTTTAGTAAGAGTTACTGCGTTGGTTGTACCACTCCGTCAACTGCACTTCATTTCTTAGATGATATTATGGTTTGAATATGAGGTGTCACCCAAAAGCTCATGTGTGAGACAGTACAAGAAAGTTTGGGGTGAAATGATTGGATTATGAGAGCTTCAATCTACGAAGTGCATTAATTCTCTGGTATGAACTAACTGGACAGTACCTACAGGCAGGTAGGAAGTGGTTGGAGCAGGTAGGTGATTAGGGGCGTGTCTTTGGGGTTTGTGTTTTGTCTCTGGTGACAGAGGACTCTAATTCCTGATTGCCATGTCCTGAGCTGCATCAGGACACACCCTTCCTCCTCCACACCCTTCCTCCTCACCTCAGGAATCAGACATATATGGACTAAGACCTCTGAAATGATGAGAACCAAACAGACTTTTCCAACTCTGGTTTCTCTTGTCAAGTCTTTTGGTCGCAGTGGTGAAAAAGCTGACAAAAACAGATGATGTTAAAAATATGTAGTACTTAGGCGTCCCTCACTGCTTTCCAAACATCATGCTGAGTACTCTACACCATTTTTCTCACTTTAGCCTTTAAACCCTTTTGTTCAGTTAGTATATTGCTATCCTGATTTTATCAAGAAAAAATGAAGATATGTCAAGTTTAAGTTATTTTTCCAAACTCCTATCGCAAACCACCATTAGTACTCCAGCTAAAGTCTTTTTTTTTTTTTTGCAAAACTGAGCTCTTAACCATTACAATCTACAGTATATTTTGAGAGCAATACTTTCACAACTCAGATTCTGTGTTGTTGAATGAAAAGACTAAAAATATACATATCCAAAGGACATGAAATCCAAATGACATTTTTAGTAGCCCACTTGGCCTAAATGATTTGATCACTCTGTTTCTGCAGCTGTGGATTAGTCTCACTTCTTTTCCATTACGTGCTTCACTGATGACCACTGCTGTGGCACCATGATATTCTGATCCTGTTGGAGTTCACCATGCCTGTAGTGAGATATATGCTGTTCAAGATGCTTCGGCAGTTTTCTGGGCAGTTTTTGGGATGGACCTATTGCAAATGGTAGCTTATTAAAGAACAGGTGATAGCTTAACTTAAGTTTGTCACTGCAAATAAAGATGCCTAAGGACAAGGCAAATCCTTATTATGCAAAAACCTGAAATGAGCATAACCTGTTCCTTCTCCAAAAATATACCTGCTCAGGATGAAGTGGTAGTGCTAACTACTCTAACATGATTCTGAATATTTTGTTAACCCTAGAAAAAAATGTGTAGCCTTTCTGGGGAATCACTTCTGAAATAAACAGATCCAAAATTATGAGAATAACTAATTGCACAATACTTAGGCATTAAATATACTGTTTGAGATTAAAGTGGCATTATTATAACATAATATTGGCCTTTTAAAATTACGTACTCAGATATTTACTTTTTCTACTAAGAAAATCAAAGTTGACTTTGTTGAATTTCTTTGAGTAAGGTAATTCTACTGCTTATACAAATGGGGATACTTACCCTAAAGGACAGTGAATGTCAAAAACATAATGACTAGTTGGTTTAGGTAATCTAGTTTTAGAATATTGACCTGGAATTATGCTTTGAAGAATACTTTTCATTTTTACAAATGTTACAACTATTTAAGTATGATTTTTCTAATACAAATACCATTCCTTAGTTTTTACTGACAATTACAAGAGTGAAAGAGCACTTCATCCTAGACATAGAAATATAGCTCTCTCAGAATGTGGAAATTTCACTATAGATTTTATGGGGATGTAATTCATGGTCTCAAACACGTACTGTATATGTATGTATTAATCTTGGAGATTTTTAAACTCCTACAATGCTTAGTTTTGAAATGCTTCATGTTGATATTCACCAGGGATGGTTAAGAAGCTCAAAGTTTGTACATAGATCCAAGGAAGCTATGTTTGTTTCATGGTAAATAATGAGTTATCCAGATCTTTAATAGTAAGCAGTAAAGACATGAAATGCTGAAAATCTGTCCCTCCTGCAGTCATCATCCTTATCATTTGCTATGGCTTCATTATTATTGTCAAACACCACTAAAATGATATTCTTTTTTAACTCCACATAATCTAATCCCATGATGTTAAGATGCTTTTTAACTCACAATTGTATACCTTCTAAGGTTTAAGTGTATTAGGAATCTAGTGAACTAATCCTTGTTTTGATTTTACTCCTCTGCTGTTTTTTCATTCAGCAATGTTTTTCTGATCCTATTCAGGAAAAAAAATAATACATTTTCAACAATAGACTTTAACTTCATAGTCATAATCTCTTTAAATATCAAAGCTTATATTTTTATGTAGGAGCAACTTTGAACCTAGCAAACTTACTCTACAAAAAAATTAGTGATATGATAGCAAGCTCAAATTATAGTTCTAGCAGCTCATTGTTTTACCTTCATTCAGCTGAAAGGGTCCAACCAAACCCTGATGATGCCTAATTTACAAAATCTGGTAACTGACTGATTGATGCTTGGATTCCAAGAACTTTGTGTAACTTAATTTATTAACACTGGTCACTGTTTTGATAATAGATAATTCTAAAGTTTTGTTACTTAAAGACTAATTTTGGAGGTGGGAATGCAAATACTTTTAGCCAGTTAGAAAATCTAACTAAATCATTGTTGAAACTTCATTGTGTTTTTTGAACACATATTTGCAGAAACACAATTCTTTGCCAATTCTAATTTCCATAACTGGATCTCACTATTTGTTACAAAGCACACTATTATTACACTACAGCTTGTGGGTAATGAACCACTCAGGGTTTTGACAGAAAAATGGATCAGAATAGAGGATTTGCTTACATTTAAAATTTCAGAAAAATTTCTCAAGCACAAAACCATGTAAATATTTGCCAGTTTTAATACAGAAGTTACAAACTGAGCTTGATTTAATTTACCATCAAAGGTGGATCTTTCAGCACATATTAATTAATCTTCATGGGAATGTTGTTATGTTTGATATTATGAAGAATGTGAAGAAATACAAATTATAGGTTTCACATTCAAAGAGTGGAAATGGGAATAGCAAAGCAGAGTATAAATTTCACTGAAAAAGTGAGATCAGACTTTGGCATAATCTGAGATTTGAGGTAACTCGTACATGTTAAGTAGGAGTGAAGTGAGTTTTAGGTGAAATAAGTATGAGCAAAGAAGCAGATACAAAAAATATAAAGGAATTAAGTACTCAACTTTTCATGAACAGTGGATTCATGCAAAGAAATAATAGGAGCACTGAGATCAATTCTGTACGGGATCCTATTAAGACAAAGTTTCATTATTGAATTTTTCCACTTGTTATATAAGGAAATGTTCTATGTATACCTAAGAGTCCTAGGTTTAATATAAGTAATCCAGTAAAACATAACAACAGTAAGTCAATGCAAAAAAATATCAATTATTCAACAATACTCTTGGATTTTTTTGAATGCCAGCTCTAAAATAGTTGATGAGGAAGCCAGAAATATGTAATAAGACAAATGAGAGCAGGCCTCACTTGCAAAAACTGAGACATTAAAAAGTTATCATGCTGGTGCTAGACCCAGGCCATTGAGAAAGGAGTATCATGTTTTAAATCCGGATAAGATGTAATGTCATACAACCTAACACGTTTTTAGAGATGTTATGGGAAGGGGAAGGGAGGGATAAAGGTGGGTAATTGGGGAGGGCTTTCGGGGGCAAATCTAATTCTCAGAATATATATATATATATATATATATATATATATATATATAATTATATTCATGATCTATCTATATATATTATATTATTTTGTTAGAAGCTTGTGTGGTTGTTCAACAAATAAATTTTTGAATAAGAAAAAATATTAGCTGTTGTACAATTCAGGTGGTATATAATCTGAAATGATTTGACCACTTGAAGTTCTCTCTCAATCATGCTTTGAAATATTCACATGTGAAATACAACATCTTTGAAGTTGCTAAAAAAAAAAAAAGTTATCATGATGGTCTATTTGCTGTGGACAAGGAATCTAAAGCCTCCAACCTTGGTGGGACTTATTTTACTATTCTTGCCCAAAAAGGATGAATAGTATTGCATGAAAAAAAGTATGTAGTATGGACATAAATTGCTGCCTTCCATTGGATTTCATATGTGTGCACCCATTAGAGATAGGTGACAAAGCTATTGGCCATGTGCTGCTTAGAGCTAACTCACCATGGCCTTATGAATTATAACTGTGATATAGGATCACACCAAACAGAGGGAAGGAAAGTACAGAAGTTGAGAAGCAACTTCTATCCTTCTAGAAAGGATAATTATATTTAGGGAAATCTGCTCTTTTTATTAAGATAACATCGAAGAATTAATTTTAAGTAGGATGAGAAATTTTTGGACAAACAGAAAAAATGGTAAAGCTGCCTTGGGTAAAAGTACAAATCAATAACAAATAAATTATTCTAGGAGTTTTCATTGAGCTTTCTTTTAAGTTAAAAACAAAGCAAAAACAAAAAATACCCAAATAACAAAAATCATTGCCTTAGTGTTTAGATTTGAAGCACTTTCTGTTTCCTCATTCAATATGATTATGTAAGGCATTCTAATGTCACCACAAAGGCATTAACAAAGACTTTTATTATAGTAAATATTTAGGCTGTTTGATGATTGCCTTTCAGGAAAATATTAAATTAAATTAAAATTAAACAGATGCAAAAGACCACCTAGTACATTCAGGGATAGAATTATTTGCCATTTACCTAAGTTAACCATTTTGCATAAATATTTGTAACTAAAATTGTGATAATATATGACATGATTCTTCTTGTAGAATAGGTGATTGCACAAAATTGCACAAAGTAAATGATTATTTTACATCTCTCCCATTTCTAAAATAAAAGCCAGTGAGGCAGGAGAATATTTCTTGGTTCAAGTTAACTTCCCTATAATTTCATGGTAAAGATTTTTAGGAATTTCTTGGAAATCACAATATTCAGAAAGTCCATGTAAAATTTAGTTGAAGTCAATTAATCAATAGTATTTACTCATTCCTATGTTGTTCACAGAATAGGATTCTAAGCTGCTCTTAATTGCATCCACTGAACTATCACAACTACATCAAAAGATTTGATGATGATAAGCTCCTTATATCAGAAAGGTTTTCATGATTAATTTTTTATTATAATGACTATTTAAGAATATATAGATAAAACTATTATGGTACATGTTCTTAAAGTGTTATTTTTAAAAAATAAATTTACTTATTTTAATTTTTATTCTTTTTATTTATTTTTAAAAATAACAGTTTGCATATGGTTCTTATTAATGTAAATGAAGGGTAATATTAAAAGGTGGTTTATTTATTGTTATCATATAGAACAACCATTACAAACCATGGCTATAGTTAAGGATTTTCTGTGAAGCATAAGAACAAACAATAAAACAGTGACACACATGATATCTTCCAAAAATACTCAGAGTCATCACAAAGACATTGAGTATTTTAAAATATCCCAGTTTATACTGTAAGATATTAAATTTTAGCAAAATTTATTAACTACAGACCTTAGTAAGATTTATATTAGCTTTAAATTGGCAGGAAATTTGGATTTCATTATAATTATTAAGATATTTATTTATATAACAATTGTTTAAAAAGTGTTTTGTGCTAAATATTAAGAGAAAATAAATTTTATAAAGGAGTACCTTTTAGGACCTCACAGTACATATGAACTGTGATCAGGGAGACATTATTTATTATAAAACTTTAGTGAAGAAAGCAATCAGCATGCATTTGAAGAAGTCACCATGGAGATGAAATGGGGGCCCAATTGGGTTTGATGGCACATGACTGTAATCCCAGTGACTTGGAAGACTGAGACAGGAGGATCTCAACCTTGAGGCCAGTGTCAGTAATTTACTGAGATACTCATCCACTTAGGGAAACCCTGTCTCAAAATCAAGAATAAAAATCAGTGGAGAGGTAGTTCAGTAATAAAGTGTCCCTGTGTTCAAGCCCAGTGACAGAGAAAATAAAACGAGAGTTCGGTAGGTGAATTTTGAAGGCTATTGTGGATTAGACTATATTGAAATTTCTTATCAACCAGTTCATAGCTGAGCTTTAGAGGCAGGGCATGGCTTTTCTCAAATTGTTAATAAAGTTCACGATAGAAAAATTCTAAGTAATCACTCGAATGTGTAGAAAACACAGCAAACTTATTCCAAGTTGGACATGAGGGAGTGATAATCAAAAGTTTCAGATTTATCATGTACTGGTCCACATCTAGAGACCATATGGAGGGACTGAGAGTGCATATCCCAGGAGTATTTGGGTTATTATCAGGAAATAGACTGAAGAATCCATATTTTATTAAGAAGGAAGGGAGATTAGATATTATATAGGCATGGATAGTGTGGGGGAAGGCTGGAAGCTTGAACGGAGAAGTCACACACTTCATCTTAGAAAAAGTTAATCTGATATAAGAATTCTGTACAAAGGGGATTATAGGCTGAAGCTCCAGGGCAGAGTTATAAACAAGGAAGCTCTTGCAATAATCCTTATGTGTTAGGACATATGTTGTTTTCTTTCCAGTGCACTGAGGCATAAAGTTAGAATAAAACCATCTGGACAAAAATCTCTGCAAAAGAAATTTTTGCTCCTGGGATTCTCCCTCTGCTGCCAAATGGGAATTCCAATTTCTCTTCTGAACCCAGACACCGAATCCCTTAAATCATTAGATTATGATCTCCACAAATCTCTTTACTCTACAGTAGTTTGCATAATGCCTATGACACATGAGGTGCTCATGATAGCTTGTTATGGTACTGTGTTAAGCAGTTTCCACCAGTGGGAAGCAAAGTTATGATTATTTACATGTAATTATCTGAAATGGTATTGTATGCATATTATATGTTTATGTAATAAAAGTTCTGAAAAAGCTTCTGAAAGGTTTAAGTAAAAGAATATACGGAAATTGGAGTTAACTATCCTACAATTGTGAAATGCTATTAAAAGCATAAATAGTAATTACTTAATATATTAATTTTTCCATATCTAAGTGAAAAAGAACTCTTCAGTAGTTGAAAAAAGAGCAAGGTAATTGAACAATTAATAAATTAATATGTATGATATATATTAATACATATACAATATATACGATGTATACATGTATCTGAGTTTTTTCCAGTTTCAAATATAGAGAATAAAAAAGTAAGATATATTTCCTGCCCACAGAGTTACTCTAATTGAGTTGCTAAAGCACGCACCATTACTAAGCAAGTATAAATTAAAAAAGATACTATTAAGTGTGCATATATATTATACAAAGTCATATAATGAATGAAAGCATCTTGTTATGACTCTATAGTAATTTCATAAGATTGCTTTTTTCAAAATTCCATATTGTTGATTGCATAAGAAATCAAAAGCTCCAGGTATTCTTTTTTTAATCATTCATTGACTTCTCTTCTTTTTATACATGTAGTTAAATTTATTTGACTCGTAAAATTAAATTCAAGGTCCTAGCCCATGCAATGAGATAAGAAAATGATAAAAACAATCAAAATTAGAAAAATATAATTGTCATTATTCATAGGAATGATAAGGAGAAAAACATCCAAAAGTATCAATACCAACTGTTCAAAATTCATATGTAAATGTAACTAAATCACTACTTGTGAAGTGAATACATTATGCTTCATAATACAAAATTAACATTTTCATAAATCCAAAAATGCCATTGAGTATTTTGCATAACTCAGTTTAATGTATTAATAAATGTATTTCTATGTATCATTAGCAATATATAGAAATAAATCTTATGAAAAGAAGCTGTTTATGGAATAGGAGAAGATGGCGTCTTGAAGCGTGACAACATTCACTGGGGCTCTGACTCTGACTGGGAAAAATCCACTGCATCAGCAATTTTCCAAGAGAGACACAGGTATCTGAAGAATTAGACACACGGCAAAACGGGCATTGGCTGCCTCTCATAATTCACTGAGAGTTCTCTCTTGAAGTAACCCATTACAACGAAGCTAAGCCAGAAGAAGCTCCAATTACTCCACCAAGAGCAATTTTC
>PVKS010043176.1:0-15052 GCA_004027875.1 Aplodontia rufa | reverse complement strand
CAATAATTTGCAGATCAATTATTCCCAATAAAATATACAACTTGATTTCTCGCTGTTGCCTTACATGCTACAAAAATAAGCCCTCCAAAAGATATTGATCTGTTTTCAAAACTTTCATAACGAACATCTCCGAGGATTCTTACAACTCTTTAAGAGAAGCTTGAGGCAGGCTTTATTTCTGCATCTGACTTTTTTTTTTTTAAGAAAGAAGTAACTGGGTCTCAGAGTGTACAGAGTTGCCCAGGTCTACAGTTAATTAATGTCATGGGACATAAGCTCAGGCTTTCCGATTACCAATCTTGTTTCCTGTTTCTAGCATGCCGTGTTAAACGTTGTTCCTCGATTCAGTTTAATTCAAGCAAATTAACAGTGATTATCTATTTTTTTCAAGATAATTTTTTGATAGTTTAGCATATGCTAAATTGCTGTTTGGAATGAATCATAGCTCTTAAGTACTCTGCACCTGCTAGAGAATTGTCTTCACCGGGCTTTCCCATCTGAATTTGGATTTGCCTTGGAAGACCCAGTTCAAAATCTGCTGCGTAAGCTTTCCAGCTCAGGTAGCTCATCCATTTTAGTCAACTATCCATTAACCAGGCAGTATTCCCATGACAACTGTCCATGCTTTAAGGGGGTCATCACTCTTCAATTTAAATAGTGTCTATTTTTGTTTTGCCTTTCAGAGAACAGGCAGCTGAGACAGCATGTATCTCCTTAATTACAAAAAAAGATCTAATATTATCTCTGCACTATCCTAGCCCTCTGATGATTCTGGCCCTGAGATCCATTTGAAATCTCAAACCAGAAAGATTGCTTTCCTTACTCTCAGCATTGTGGCTAAGATGCTTACCTCTTGGGTAAGGTCTATATTTGGAAAAAGCATAAATCTCTTCAGGTAGAAGCTTCTGGGAACACAAGTTCCCAAGTGTGTATGCCTAGATTTTGTACACGCACAAAACACTAAGCAGTTGGCCCAAAGCTCTTTATGCTAGCCTTAAGAGTTGGTGTTTTGGGGGCTGGAGCGGTGGCTCAGCAGTTTCAGCGCTTGCCTGGCAAGCACAAGGACCTGGCACCCCGTACCCCAGCACCACGTACACAACTAAGTGTTGGAGCAACTAAGGCCATGTGAAAAACTAAATAAAGTTGTTTCTCTAAAAAAAAAAAAGAGTTGGTGTTTTGGCTTATTCATAATTAGCTAGCATCCAGGCCTTACCTATCTCAGAGCACATGGAAAGGTACAAACTGTGACCAGTGCTGGCCTGGAAGTTCCCTTTCTGCAGTTAAGTCTTTGAGCTGCCTTGTGACTCAGCAGATGGAAGGGGAACTAGATATGTATCAACTTTGGGGCAGAATGTAAAGAATATCCTAGTAGGTATTCCTGCCTGTCCTCTAATGATCATGGCTTTCACATATTCCTGGACGTTGAACAGGTTATTTGGTCTTGTTAAAAAAAATTACATGAGGGGCTTGGAGAGGTGGTTCAGTGGTAGAGTGCTTGCCAGGCATGCACGAGGACCCAGGTCTGCTCCCCAGCACCACATACAAAGCTAAGTTGAGGAAAAATAAAAACCAGAAGAAAAAATTAAATTAACTCTCTTTCTTTAAAAAAATATTACATGATACATGGGGAGAAGAAAAACACTCTGAGTTTAAAAAAACCAATTAGGTGACAAACACAAAAAAATAATTTGCCAAAAAAAATATGAAAAATGGTAAGAATCAATAGTTCATACAAGTTAAAACAACTGGATGTATTTATCCATAAGAATAGCAAAAATCCAAAATCAGAAAATCAGTTTTTGCATATTAATTTTGGTTGCAAATGACAGAAAAACTAGTTCAAAGTGTCTTGGGTACAAATGAAATTTATTGGTTCAGAAGCCAAAAAGCCCAGGGTAAACCTGGCTTTAGGAGTAATTCTATGATATGCTCATGGGCAGCATCAGGGCCAATTTGTTCCTCATTGGTTTGCTCTGTTCCGTGGTACCATAGCTCTCAGGAAGATTCCTATTTCTAGAAGTCTGAACCAAAGTGTTTTTACGAGACTTTTGCTCTGACTGGGTTGCTGCAGCCAGCAGGATGTGTGTACTTCCTGATCCAGACCTCACTGGGACATAAGTGCTGGTGTCAACAGCAGAAGCAGTGTCACCAGAATCACATGGATCAAAAGTAGGAGGCAGCAGGGTCTCCAGAAATAAATTAGGATATTGTTTCCCAAAAAGTCACAACATGCCAGGTCACAAAGCAACAGATGCCTAGTAGAGTTGACCTAAATAAACAACAGAGTATTCTCATAATCTGGTGGAAAGAGTCTACTAGAAAATAATTATGGAATATAATTTAATGATACATGTCATAGAACCTTTAAAATATTCACCCTTGTATCTAGTACTTCTATTTTCCAAAATTTAAGCCTCAGAAATAATCAAATACGTGCATAAGAATGCACATACAGGGCTGGAGTGGTGGCTTGGCGATTATGGTGCTTGCCTAGCATGTACCGGGACGTGGGTTCAAATCCCAGCACCATGTACACAAGGAAATGTTGGAGCAATGAAAGGCATGTGAGAAAGTAGATAAAACTGATTCTTTCTCTCACAGTTCCTCTCTCTTTCAAAAAGAAAAAAGAAAAGAATGCATTCAAAAATGGAAGTATATCAGAATATGTGGTTTATATTTATTTGAACTAAATAGCTCTAGATGACAAAGCTAGGTTAATTACTAACACCTTTGTAAAATGTGTAAATAGAACACATGTAGAAAATTATCTGAAAGACTAGACAGAGATTTTTAGCAATGGCTATTTCTGTATTTAGGGACAACATGCAACACACAGCTTCTCATTTTCTACCTCTAATTTTCCTACCATAATCATGATTTTTAGATGTTTTTATTAGAGCTTTATAGTCATACATAGTAGTTGGGTTCATCTCAATAAATTCATGATTAAAAAAATTTTTTTGTCATTAAAAATCATTGAAGTGACCAAGGTCCATGGCATGTCTGCCTTATCCTTCTTCTCAGCATTAAATTGGTGTCTGTATGGCAATGATTATGGTACAGAAGAGCAGTCGGGAGTCAGGGGGGAAATGAAGAGGAGGTGTGACTTAGTGATTTAAAAAAAAAAAAAAAGCTTTTTCCTGAAGAAATTTCTCATGATAAATATAATTCTTACCCAGAGGTGTTAATCTTAGCCACACATCTGCGAGGTCAGTAAGCAATCTTGGAGCGGTCATCTGAAATCATCAGACTCAGAATCCACCCCTAGTGGTAGCCCAGAGAAAATCTCACTCTATAACGACTAATGAAAAACAGTGTCCAAAGTCATTTTGAAAATTAATAGAATAGGTAAAGAAAGAAACAATTTTCAAACATGGTGTTGAAAAGTACTGATCTAGCATATCAAAGGTATGTTTTACTCAGTGAAATTTAAACCAGGTACCTTCATTTCTGCCATGGTTCCCTAATGGTCGAGAGTAAAAATGTGTACCACGTACCTATCAGACACGTGACAGGACGCAGACACTATATGCTGCCTAGTACTCTTTCTAATTTTCAGGGTACAGTTTATTTTTTAATGATAATAATAAAAATAGGAGTCTGATCATTCATTTGCTCGGGGGCATCTCATTTCTGGGCTCCTCCCTGCTAAATATGCATGTTTAGGATAACATGCCTGGGAAGAGATTACTTTCCTGAATTACCAGGGACTGCCTCCTTCCTCAGAGCTGTGTATTCCATACCTTTTTGCAGAATGGTGTGATTTGCTGAACCATTTCTCTCCCACATACCCTTAACGTCATATCTTGCTGACAATCTACTTACCACAGGAAACTGTAGCAACTAAGCAAGTGAAGTAAGTTGCTTGCTTGAATGAAAACATCCTAAAGACAGCAACACACACAGAAGTTTGTTAGTTTTGGATCATATTTAGCATTCACTTATGAACCTTCATCTACCGTGATACAGATTTTCTTGTAAATGCCTGAACTGCAAATCAAAGCACAAAATTACCAATAGAGCCAGATTTTGTTTGTACATTTTGTGTCTAGGAACTTGGAAAAAGTATCATGCTTCCCAAGATACAAACTGAGACCTTTAGACTATTCTCATGTTGATTGTTAATTTTTAATCTCTGTTGCTAGTAACTTTGGAAAGAGAATTGATAGAGAAGAATTAAGCAGATATAAAACCTCTTGATTTAAGTAAAAATAAATTTATCATGAGTAATGTCAATAACACCAGTCCAGAAATCTTATGTAAAGAAAATCTATGAAAACAGTAAATCACCCTTTAAAAATTTTAAACCAGTCAAATATTATCTTTGATTTAAAAATATTATTCATTAAATATTTCCACATATGAGAGCATCAGTTCTTTCTAGACTTGCTAAATATTCAGGAAATTAGAACACAAACTAGATTCTTCATAAAGTAAAAATTATACTTCAGAAACAAAACACTATTTGGAAGTAATCAAAATAATAGAAATCTGCTACCTGAAAACACAATTGCTTCTGTGGGTCTGGAGATGAGAGAGTCTCTTTCCACTCAAAAGTGAACAGTCCTCTAGCTGTTCTAAAGTGGCCCTGCAGGCAATATTTGCTTTTCTTCAATATTGACTTTGGATTGCAGCCAACACTTTAAACTTTTCATCCTGTCAATATATTCCCTCAACTCCCTATTCCCGTGTTTGGCTGCTTAACATATTAACTGTTTCATGGAGTGGTGTCAGCAAGATGACAGAACAGGAGTCCCAGCATTCATTCCCTTGCCAAAACATCAGTGTGAACAACAGCCCAAGCATAAAAATACCGTCCCAAGAGCTGCAGAATCGAGATGAGAGGCTCAAGTACCTGGTTGGAGCACAGACATAAGAAAAAAGAGGGCTGGAGTGGTGGCATGTGTGAGGATGGGGGTTCGAACCCTAGCACCACATACACAACGAAGTGTTGGAGCAACGAAAGTCACATGAAAGGCTAAACAAAACTGATTCTTTCTTTCTCTGTCTCTCGCTGTCCCTCTCTCTATTTAAAAGAAAGGAAGAAAAAAAAATACATTGACGTGAGAAGGAACAGACCACTTCATGAAGGAAGGAGAGTGAGGCAATTACCTATTTTTGCCACAGGTTCTAGCACCAAGTCTGTCCCAGTAAATCCCAGGACCATGGCAGCTCCTGCAGACCCAGACTTTAGGGCTACCACATGGGCCTACCAGCTTCTGGGCCCCTACCAGACTCAGGCCTACCTCAGACCAGGAAGACCTTGGAGCTCCAGACACCAAAATGGTTCCCACAGACCTAGGCTTCAGGCCGACCCCAACTCCAGGCTTATCCCTGTGACTCCAGACTCCAAGCTAACCATGAAGACCCAGGACTCAGACCCACCATAGCACCAGACCTTCCCCCATGAACTCAGGTCCAGGGCCAGACCCAGTGGACCCACCTCCCAGGCCCACTCCAGTGGACCCCAGCGCCAGGGTATTATCTGCAGACTCAGAAATAGATCCATTCCTGTGGACCCAGGGATCAAAAGGCCTCAAAGTCAGGCTGGCCTGTGAAGCCTCAGGCTCAAGACCCATCCCAGTGTCGGGTCAACCCTCAAGACTTCAAGTCAGTCCTTACACACAGGATCCTAAATCCCCCTAAACCTGGGCCTCAGTCACCAAGGCCACCCCACTGGGCCCAGGTTCCAGGTTAGCCACTGTGGACCTAATTTCTAGACAAACCCCTGCAGAACTAGGTGCCACACTAGCTTCCCTGACTTCAACAGCAAGCCTGCACAAGGACCCCTTCTGATGGCCCACCCAGAATCTCTGTATGGACTGAGCAATGGCTTTCTTTGCTGATGTGAATTTGTAAAGTCTAAAAATGTGCTTACCTCTTCAAATGTGCACAAGGATCACAAATAATCACAGGAAAATGACATGCCAAAGGAAAAAAGAAAGCACCATAACTAATCCTGAAAATGGCAGTCTATAAACTGCCTGAGTGAGAATTCAAAATAATTATCTCATAAATGCTTAATGACCTACAAAGGAATACAGCTAGATGGTTAAACAAAATCAGGAAAATGATGCCCAAGTAAAATAAGCAGTTCCACAAAGAAAGAATCAGCAAGCGCAGAGCCAGGTCCTTTGAAATTTGTCAGCTAGAAGAACAAAAGGAAAAAGAATAATACAGAAGGAAGAAAGCCTAAAGAATTTATAAGAGACAATCAAGAAAATCAGCATGCATTCTAGGAGTGCCAGAAGGAGCAGAGAAAGAGAAAAGGTTAGAAAATTTATTTAAAGAAATAAGGAGCTGGAGTGGTGGCTTGGCAGTTGCAGTGTTTGCCTGGCATGCTTGAGGACACGGGTTCGATCCCTGCACCATGTGCAAAATGAAGCGTCGGAGCAATGAAAGCCACATGAAAAACTAAATAAAATGGATTCTCTCTCTCTCTCACTGTCCCTCTCTCTTTAAAAAAATAAAAATAAATCCAAAATATGAACAAGGAAATGAATGTCTAGATCCATGAATCCCAAAGAAACTCAAATAGATTAGATATAAAGACATCTTCACTAATACACATTATAATCAAATTCTTAAAAGTAAAGGAATAGATAATGTTGAAAGCAGTGAGACAAGCAACTTGCCATATACAAAAATATCTCTATAAACTATCAATGAAGTTCTAAGCAGAAATCTTGCAAGTCAGGAGAGAGTGATATGACCTATTCAAAGTAGAGTCACCAACTTATGATAGCTTGACTTGTTTTTTCCTTTATGGTGGTGCATAAATGATATAGATTAAGTAGAAACCATACTTCAAATTTTGAATCTTGATCTTTTCCCAAGCTTGTAATATGGAGTGTAACACTCTGAGATTAGTAGGGTAAACAATGATACTTTACACTGTACTATGCTGTTAAGCAGTGATGTTTGGTAGATTAGGTGTATTGAATGTATTTTTGATTTGCAATTTTATAATTTATGATGAATTTATTGTGAAATTTCCCATTTTAAGTCAGGGAGCATCCGTACTGAAAGGAAAAGAGAGAAAGAAAAAGAAAAAGCCCTGCCAAACGAGAATATTATACCCAGCAAGGCTGTCTTTCAAAGGGGCGAGATAAAGACTTTTCCCAATAAATAAAAGCTGTGGAAGTTACTACCACTAGACTTGCTTTACAAAATATGCTAAAGTGAGTTCACAAGTTGAAACAAAAAGGACACTAACAAAGAAAATGAAAAAATATGAATGAATAAAACTCATTGTAAAGGTAAGAATATGATCAAATTTAGAATACTGAAATATTGTAATCATTGTGCAAAAGTCACATTTACTCTAGTATAAAAGTTAAAAGACAAAATATTAGAAATAACTATAGTTACAATAATTTGTTAATGGCTGCATAATATATATAAGATAAATTGTGCATGAATAACAAAGTGAAGGGGAAATAAAAGTTAAAATATAGAGTGTTTACAGATAGGAGAAATTAAATGGTCACTAACCTAAAATGGAAGGTTATAACTATAAGATAACCATGAAGAAAGAGCCCTTAATAGATACACAAAAGAGAATCAAAGTATAGCACCACAAAAAAAAAAAAAAAATCAAATCACAAAGGAGGATGAAGAAACAAAGGAACTACAAAACAAAAACCAGAATGGGCAGTACTGATTGTTACCTATCAATTACACTAAATGTGAACAAATTAAATTTTCTACTCAAAAGACATAGGATGAATGGATTTTTTTAAAAGCAAGATCCAATTATATGACGCCTATGGGAGACTAACTAGCTATAATAAAGCACATAGTCTGGAAGTGAAGGAATGGAAAGAGATATTAATTTAAATGGCAACCACAAAGAAAGAGGAGATTCCCATCTTTTATCAGAAAAAATACAGTTAAATAAAAAAGTGTCACAAGAGACAAAGAAGGTCATGAAAATAATTCCCGAGTATGCATAGTTTTGCTGTGGTCAGTCTAAAAATATTAAATGGAAAATTCCGAAAATAAACAACTAAAAGTTTTAACTTGTGGGTTGTGATAATATCTCACATCATCCCACACTGTCCAACCTGGGATGTGAATCTCCCTTTTGTCCAGCATACCCATGCTCCATGCACTACCCATCTCTGATCACTTACAAGCATCTTTTTGTCAGATCAGCAGTCATGTTATCACAGCACTAAGTATGGGTAGGGATCAGTGCTGTCTGAGGTTTCAGGCATGCAGTGAGGATCTTAGAGTATATCTTCTGTGGAAAGGTGGGATTACGGATAATGAGAAAGCAGGCAGTTCTTCAAGAGGATATATCAAGTATGAATATGCACACACCAACATAAAACACCTAAATACATAAAAAATATTAACAGAACTAAAGGGAGAAGTGACAGCAATACATTTTCAACAATGAATAGATCAGCATCCAAACATAAAAATAAAGAAATAGTATTTTAAGTCAATTGTGATTGGACAAAATATCTGCTGTGATTTCAATCTTCTTGAGTTTGTTAAAATTTGTGCTTTGGCCAAACATCTATTCTGGAGAATATTTCATGTGTACCTGAAAAGAATGTGCATTCTGCTGTTTTTGAAAGATATATTCTGTATTATGTTTGTAAACGTTCTATATTTGTATTAGGGTATAGTGTTTTTATAGTATACAGTGTTCCAGCCACCAGAATTATGAACCAATTAAATCTTTTTTTTATTTATACATCACCCAGTGTCAGGTATTTTGTTATAGCAGCATAAAACAGGCTTAGGCACAGTATACTAATAGAATTAAGTATAAAAATAGTATGATGATCTGAATACATGCACCTTCATGTGAAATATGAAGAAGTAAAAGTCATTGAAGCGATATGTAGAGTGGTGGTTTCCAGGGCCTGGGAAGCTGGGGGAATAGGGTGATGTTGGCCAAAGGGTACAAAGTTTCAATTTATGAAATAAATAATTGGCGGACCTAATATACAACATTGTGACTATTTAATAGTACTGCATTGTACATATAAAATTTGCTATAGTAGATCTCATGTGTTCTTACTATCCCTACACAAATGATAACTGTATGAGATGATAGATGGTAATTAGCTCAATTGTGGAAATCATTTCACAATATATATGTATATCAAAACATCATGCTGTTCACTATAAGTATATATAATTTTTATTTGTAAATTATATGTTAAAAAAGATGGGAAGATGCATTAAAATGCTTGACTCGGAAAAAAATGTATTTCATGTTAGGGCCACACAACTCATGCAGAGCATTCCATTTGAAATTCATTCATAGAATTCCAAATTATTTGATGACATGCAGTTAAAATCTCATCTAACATTTTTATTTTTTCTTATTTGAGTTGCCTGTAGGGACACCTGAATGAGAGGTGGATAGAGGCAGCTCCCCATTGAGGTACAGTTTAACAAATAATGTCTTTGCTTTTCTAGGCCCTACTCAAAGAATGACATAATACTGAAATTTTAGATTCATTTATTTATTTATTTTGGCATCAAGGATTGAATCAAGAGGCACTTAATCACTGAGCTACATCCCCAATCCTTTTTATTTTTTATTTTGAGATAAGGTCTTGCTAAGTTCCTTAGGGCCTAAGTTGCTGAGGCTGGTCTTGAACTTGCAATCCTCCTGTCTCAGCCTCCCAAGTCACTAGGATTACAAGTATGTGCCGGTGCACCCAGCTGCATTTATTCATTATTGATGGGTTATAATTATACATAATAATGGGATTTGTTGTTCCATATTTGTACATGCACATAAGATAATTTGGTCAATTTCATTCCCCAGTACCTCCCATTTCTCTTCCCTTCTCCCTGCTTCTCGTCCCCTTCCTCTGTTCTACTGGTCTCCCTTATACAGTCCTGAGATTCCCTCTCTTCCCCCACTCCAATTTTTTTCACTAAAGAAAACATGAGAGAAAAGATACAACCTTTGACTTTTGGAGTTTGGATTAGTTCATTTAACATAATGCTCTCAAGTTCATCCATTTTCCTATAAATGACATAATTTTGTTCTTTATCACTGAATAAAATTCCATCACATATATATCACATTTTTTATCCATTTATTTCCTGATGGATACCTATGCTGGTTTCATAATTTGTCCATTGTGAGCTATCTTGCTATAAATGTTGATATACATGTATTACTATAGTATGATTATTTTAATTTCTTTAAATAAATACCCCAAAATGGTATAACTGAATACTATGATGACCCTATTCCCAGTCTTTTGAGGAACCTCCATTCTGATTTCCATAATGGTTGTACTAATTTACAATCCCACTGATAGTATATGAGTTCTTTTTTTCCCCAAATTCTCACCAGCATTTATTATTTCTTCCATCCTAATTGCATTGAGATGAACTCTCAATGTAGCTTTGATTCGCATTTCTCTGATTGCTAAAGGTGTTGCACATTTTTTCATATATTTGTTGGCCATTTATATTTATTCTTTTGAGAAGTGCTTGTTTAATTCATTTTTCCATTTGTTGGTTATTTGTGGGGTTTTAAATTTTTTTTTGGTGGTATGTTTTTTAGTTCTTTGTATATTCAGGATATGAATCCTCTATGGGAATAGTAGCTGGCTAAATTTTTCTCCCATTCTGTATGCTTTCTCGTATGCTCTCAGTTGCTTCTTTTGCTGAATAGAAGCTTTATAATTTGATGCTATCCCATTTATTAATTCTTGGTATTATTTGTTGAACTTTAGAGGTCCTATGGAGTATGTCATTGCCTGGGCCTATATGTTGGAGTATTGACCTTACATTTTCTTCTAGCAGTTGCAAAGTTTCTGGTCTAATTCCTAGGTCTTTGATCCATTTTCAATTGCCTTTTATGAAGAGTGAAAGGGATTTGATTTCATTCTTCCACATATGAATATTCAGTTTTTAAACCATTAGTTTAAAACGTCTACTTTTTCTTCAATGTGTTTTTAGCACCTTTGTTAAAGAGCAGGTGACTGTAACCATGTGGGTTTGTTTCTGCATCTACTACTGATTCTCAGCTGAATTCTTCTAGATCTATAAAGATGAGCTAACATCAGTGCTTCTAAAATCATTCTATGACATAGAAAGGGGTGTGATACTTCCAAATTCATTCTGTGAAGCCAATAACACCCTGATAACCAAACAAGATAAGGACACATCAAGGAAGGAAAGCTACAGACTAACATCTTTGATAAAAATAGATACAAAAAAAATCTTTTTTTTTTTTAAAGAAAACTTAATACTAGCAATATGCATTCAAAACCACATTAAGAAGATTTTACCTCACAATCAATTTGGTTACATTCCAGGATGCAAGAATGTTTCAAAATACACAAATCAGTAAATGTAATTCACCATATAAACAGAATTAAGGACAAACATCACATAATAGCCTCTGGAAAAAATCAGCACAAATTCATGATAACAACACTGAAGAAATTAGGGATAGAAGGAGCTTTCCTTGACATCATAAAGGTAAATATGACAAATCCAAAGCCAATATCATATATAATGGGGAAAAGCTAGAAGTATTTCCTATAAAATCAGAAAAAAGAGAAAATTGTCCACTCTCCTCACTTCTATTCAATATAGTTCTTGCAATTTTAGCCACAGCAATCAGACAAGAAAAGGAAATAAAAGGGATACAAATAGGAAAGGAAAACGTTACATTACCACCATTGTAGATGATATGATCCTATAATTAGAAGATCTAAAAAGCTCCACAAGAAGATTTTTAGAGTTAATAAACATATATCAGGAAAGTAGTAAGACAGAAAATCAACATAAAAAATTAAAAGCTTTCCTATACACAATAATGAATCTGTTGAAAAGTAAACCAGGAAAACAATTCCATTCACAGTAACCTCAAAACAAAATTAAAAACCTAGGACTAAACCTAACCAAGGAAGTGAAAGATCTCTACAATTAAAATTATAAAGCACTTAAGGAAGAAATAAAAGAAGATACTAGCAGATGAAAAGACATCCTATGTTCATTGATAGGCAGAATTAATGTTGAGATGGTCATATTGCCAAAAGTGATCTATAGATCAAAATATCAATGACATTTTTCACTAAAAACAAAAAATTCCTAAAACTCATATGAAAGAATAAAAGGCCCAGAAGAGCAAAAGCAATACTGAGCAATAAGAGTGATGCTGAATGCATCACAATATTTGATTTTAAATTATACTATAAAGCTACAGGAACAAAAGCAGCATAGTAGTGCCATAAAAACAGACACATAAACCAATGAAATTTCAGATTTCTAAGGAACTTGATTGACATTTAGGTCTTCTGCTACCTAATTCAGGAAATGCAATGTATCAGAACTGATCAACCGTAGTTATAGACCAAATCCGGCCCAGCACTTGTTTTGTAAACAAAACTTTGTTGGAATACAGTCATGTCTACTCACTTATTATCTACACATATTATCTGCATAACTACAGAGCCATAAGTCACAACAGAGCCTGACCAGCCTAAAAAGTTAAAAATATTTACTATCTGACTCTTCACAGATCAAGTTGGCTGAAACCTGCTTACAGCACTTCTGCATTAAATTCAGACTTACCTGTTAGGATCCCTTGACTAGGAAGAAAAATATAGGTTTTCCATACAGCCTGACCCTGCTCAGGGAGCTATTTTATTTTTAAGAAAATATTTTGCTAAATACTGAAATACACATCTTTGCAACTTCTAACCTTTAGTCCTAGATTTACTTACTAAATATGTGAAATAATTTATTCTCCTTTTTGTTTTTTAAAAATATTTAAAACTATAATCATGTCTCCACTAAATCTCCTCTGTTTTCAATTCTTTGAAATTGCAGTACCTCCTTCTAACTGGTAAATTGTTGCACCTCAGGCATCCCCAAGGGCGGGCGGGATGGCTCCGACCAGCCAAACCGTTCCCCGGAGCCGAGCAGGAGGGTGAGTGAGGCGACTGAGCTCTCCCTGGACTCCCTTCGGTGGGAGCCCCCTCCATCCGGCCGGGGAAACGAGTCAGTAACTTGGAGTTGGTGGCAGCTCAAAATCCGTTTATTACCAAGGCACAAGGGTTTTTATAGGGAGGGGAGACAGCCAAGGAACCAATAGTAATCCTTCTAAGGGAGTTGCCAGAGGTTATGCAGATTTTGAGTACAGACAAACAACTAGGGAACAGCCTGTGGTTAGCACATTCCAACCACCCTGATCTTCTTTTCACGACAATTAGCAAGCTTAACAAAGCATGACCTAGCAGCCCTTCCTGAAGGAACTTACGCAAATAGTAACAAGACCACTCTAGGGCAGCTGATGAAATTCAGTGAAGGTCAGACCCCAACAGTAAATTAGATTTGGAGAGAGTTGATGCATAAATTTTTTATGTATATTACTGGAATGTAGAACTATATTTATTAGAAATGTAATGCTATCAATAAAATATATTTGGCTGTAACAAAGAAGCATTTTTAAATATGTGTACTGTGCTGCCTTTTAGATTCAAGGTATTAAGTGGTATATTGGCCCTCTTCCCTGTGCAGTGTAAAAGAATGTGAATTTTGAATCTCCTCTGCCACCAGGATTAATAAGAAAAAAAATGATTGGGACAAAAAAAAAGTATATTGCCTTCAAAGCACGGCAAAAACTCTCAGAGGTTACTTCCTTAAAAAGTGAGATTAGAGATTTTACCCTACTTAAACATATTTCTATGTGTAGTTGGCATTTTTCTTAACAGTGAAACAGAAGTTAAGTTCTAGTGATATAATAAAAACTAAATTTCCCACTCTCATTCTGGCAACTGTGAATAGAAAGAGATATCACATCTGGCCATGATTATGTTTCATGATTAAATCAATTTTACAGATGTAATTATAATGACTACTTGGAGTCTTTGCATAAATGGAGACGACCTTGGTGGACTAAACTCATCACATAAGCCCTTACAAACAGTTTTGTTTTGTTTTCCTTGTCTCATGATAATGAGAAACCAGAGAGATCAAGAGTGTGAGGGAATGGACAGCTGGTAAGTTCTCCAGTGCTGGCTTTGGAATGGAGGAAACCACAGAGCAAGGGCCTGAGAGTGATCTCTGAATACTTTTGACAAACCCAAAGAGCCTGGAGGATTCTTCTCCAGAACTTCCCTTCAATCCTTCTCCAGCCTCCAGTCTCTTTCACTTTCCCTCTCTTCCTGGACCACAGTTGTCCCAATTCATGCTGACTTCAGACCTCTGCGTTATTGCTATCTCCTCGGAACTGCCCTCCTTTAGCACTGCATCTGGAAAGGCAGGACCCTCACCCCTCTGTCTGCGAGGCTGCCCTTCACAATCTTGTCACCACCTGGAGACAACTTACCTACCTGTTCTTATCTCTAGTGCACACCATCGTCAGCCCTGCTGTTAAGACTGGGACTACAGCTAGTTTTCTCTTCTTCTACAGAGTCCTGAATAGAACATGGTAGATATCTATTGAATGAGATTGAAATGATGACTAAAAAAGCAGATGAATAAGTAATTAAATATTCTTTAAAATACATGATTCCTTTACCCATAGTTGTAGATCATCTGATTCACATGAGAGTTACAATTACTTTTAGGATTAGCTGCTCGTCTTAGATGAACTGAAAATGATTCTTAGACTAAGAGCCAAAATGGCCCTAACTCAGCTGAATGATTTTTTATTGTTGCTCTTTTTAAAAGTGCTTTTCAAAGCATATGTTACTTCAAAGAATATTTTAAAATTACAAATAAAAGTGATATATATTTATGGCATACAATCATGATATGTGTGCGCATTGTGGAATGATTCAATCAAGCCTGTTAATATTTTGCACTTCATATACTTATCATTTTTTGTGTGTGGTGAGAACATTAAGATCTACTCCCTTAGTAATTTTCAAGTAAACATTATTATTAGCTATAGTTGTCATACTGTATTATTTTAAATATTTTATTAAGGAATTGAGCTATTATACAATCATAAATGCATTTAAAGTAACAATATGATGTGCATATACTCTTAAACCAGAATTACCCCCTAGATCCCTCCCTATTCTCCCTCTCTCTCCCCTTCCCCACC
>PVKS010043175.1:0-15031 GCA_004027875.1 Aplodontia rufa | reverse complement strand
TTCGCTGCGCAGTGCAAGAGTTCCCTTTCCTGTCTCTTCAGTCAATCATTCTTCCAGTCACTCATCCTGGTCTGTGGATTTCATTATTTGAATTCATAAGACAAAAGCCCAGAAGAAATGGATAGAGTCGCTGAAGTATACTGGAGGGCACTGTCTGATTAAGAGCTGCAACTCCAGCGGAGCCAGAGGCTTGCTCCTAGGGCAGGTCCACTGGCTGGTCTTGCCAACCAGGGGAAGAGGGGCAATCAGGTTTCACCTCAAAACTTCTGTATCACCAGGTCTGAATCCCTTAAAATAATAAATCCTACTACTCAGTTTATGCTGCCTTCACTCCAATAAAAGAACACAGCAATACATCATGGATAACAAATGCCAGATAAACACAGAACCCTGAGTACTTGATCAGTTAAAAATTTTAAGTTTATTTTAAAGGAGCAGAAATAATATTTTACCTGAAATACTATTTCTAATTTTAACTTTATATATATATGAATATAATATATTTTTTATAATATTTTTGGCACCAGAAGGGATTGAACCCAGAGGTGCTTTGTACTGAGCCACATCCTCAGGGTTTTTTATTTGTTTATTTATTTATTACTTAATTTTTGAGACAGCCTCTTGCTAAATACTTTAGGGTCTCACTCAATTGCTGGTGTGGACCTGGAACATGTGATCCTCCTGGCTCAAACTCCTGTGTTGTTGGAATTACAGGTGCGTGCACCATGCTTGCACATACATTTCAGTGTTTCCTGAAAACTTCTAAAGGGGTAGCCTGGGATTTCCCATAATGTACAGCAAATTTGTAAAAGGCTCTTGACAGAAAATAAATGCAATGAATAAATTTTCTTTCTGATTAAACAAAAGATAGGTCACCCACCTACCTCCTTGAGTATACAATAATTAGAGAGCATTTGGTAATCTTTTTACTTCTCTAAATTACCCTTTTCCAATTAAACATATTGCACATTTACACAATTCATCGTGCGTTGTATGTGCGAAGCAGTTCTTGTCCAGGGCTAAATGTAGAAAAGCAATATAACAGAAAACAAAAATAAGGTAGTAGAAATGAATCCAACTCTGCGAATAATCACAAAGTATCAATGAACTAAACACTAGTTACATGAGGAAAATTAAAAATCACTATATTCAAATTAAAATAAAAACCACTTAATGAGAAACAAAGTTGAAGGGCAAAAAATATAACAGGAATATACTAGACAAAAACCATGTTGTATGACAGTTGTATTAAGAGTACAGTTCTATTGATAGTTACAGCAATAATTATATTTAACAATGAAGATTAAGGGGAAAAGGATGATTATCTGAACATTGATAAAATATTCATCAGAAAGACAAACATAAACTTGATTAGATAATAGCTAATAACCTACTAGAAATATACAAAACAATATTCAAAGGAATTAGAAATTGGCTGTGTTAATGACATATCTTGCTATTCTTTCAATAACTAATAGATTAGACAAATTAACAAAAAAATATATGCAATTTTATAAAGTGAACATTGGATATACAATACATGTATGTATTGTATGTCATAATAAGTGACCACTTATTTTTGCAAATATAAATGCAGCTTACATAAAGTGACCCACATTAGGTCATAAAGGAGCCATTTAAATATAAAACATATTGCCCAACTGTGGCACACACCTATATACCAGTGACTCAGGAGGCTGAGTTACAAGTATCACAAGTTCAGGGCCAGCCTCCCAATTTAGTGAGACAATTTCTCAAAATAAAAAATGAAAAGGATCAGGGAAGTATCTCAGTGGTAAGGCACCCCTGAATTCTATCCCCAGTACCAAAATAAAAATAGATAC
This sequence comes from Aplodontia rufa, assembly GCA_004027875.1. Classification (NCBI taxonomy): domain Eukaryota; kingdom Metazoa; phylum Chordata; class Mammalia; order Rodentia; family Aplodontiidae; genus Aplodontia; species Aplodontia rufa. The sequence goes on along the minus strand of PVKS010043175.1, from coordinate 13,187 downwards.
CTGATGATAGATTAGATAGATAGATAGTAAGCAAGCATACCACTGCTGTGATCATTTTATATGTACACATGGCAGTTCAATGATTGCAGGCTTGAAATACTACTCTTACTAAGGTAGTGGTATTTACCCTGTGTCATGGCAGTTAAGAGTACTGACATCTGCCACCAGAGAACAACTGGGATGGGTTTTGCAAAGAGGAATATCAGAAAAAAATAAGTATAGAAGATAAAAATGAATCCTTAAATAATTCACTAAACTAAGTATAAAGAACAGAATAGTAAAAAGTTGATGTCTCATAAGGAACTCTTCTAGGAAAAAAATATTTAATCTTTATCCAAAGTTATTAGTACTTGGGATAAAATAAAGTAGCTAAATATGCCAATGGAAAGGCAGGAATAATCTGACTGGATACATAGAAAGAATACAAACAGATCTGTCAATATGCTGTTCACCAGAGCCATACTTTAAAATTGAAGATGCTTGAAAATATTAATTATGAAATTTTCCAAGGAATGCTCGGACTATACTTACATGACTTTGGCACAGCATAATTTCAATGTTTATGATCTTGCTTTCAGGCCAAATACCAGTATTCCTTGTTTAATAACAATAATAATAAAAACTTAAAAGTCCCCAAAAGTGCATTTAATAGTACAAAAGTTTATAATAGACATATTATTTGGACTCTATATAAATATTAAGAGTCAATTGAGATATTTCATAAATATATAAATATTATAAATCTATTTAAAATTAGCATATATAAAACAAAGGCACATGAATATATATTATACACAATAGAAGTAGGGGTATGTGAATTTGTACATGTAATTTATCTCATAAATTTAAATGTTTTTCTTTATTTTATCTATCTATACCTTCCTATTTTTTATTTTCTTAAAAATTATTAAAAGGTGAAAACTTTTTCCTTTTATGAATAAAATCTAGAACATTGTGATACTCCTTGAGAAACTATTTAAAATATCAATGATAAATGACAAATCAGTTTTTTGAGCTTGCTTTGGAAAATACTTTGTTAGGGGCAGGAGCAGTGGCTCAGCAGTTACATCGCCTACCTGGCCTGCGTGAGGACGCAGGTTCAAACCCTAGCACCACATACACAGTGAAGTGTCAGAGCAATGAAAGGCACTCGAAAAACTAAATAAAATTGATTCTCTCTCTCTCTCTCTCTGTCTGTCTCTCTTTTTCTCAAAAAAATAAGTCTTGGGGCTGGAGCTGTGGCTCAGCAGTTACAGCACTTGCCCAGCATGCGCAAGTACATGGGTTCAAACCCCAGCACCCACGTGCACAACCAAGTGTCAGAGCAAAGAAAGCCATGTGAAAAACTCAATAAAATTATAAAAATTGATTCTCTCTCTCTCTGTCCTCTCTTAATAAAAATAAAAATAAATAAAATGGGAATTTTCTACCAAGATTTGAAGTGGATTCAGGAGTACCTGCAAATAGATATAATCCAGGAATTATAGTCTGATAGAACCTTTCTATTGATTATTGCTAGACTTCTACACTGACTTGGAATGAGTGCATAAGTATTGATATCCTTAGGATAATGTAGACGCAATTGAAGTCTCATATAATTTGAACTTAGTAAAAGATGCCTGCATTGCAAACCATGGGGAGTTTTGTTTTTTTTTTTTTTTGGCGGGGGGGAGTGGTTCTTTTTTCACATTCCTCCTGAATTAAAACACAAAATGAAAATGGAATGAAATATATTAATTATGACCACCAAGGCTTTATTTACAATGATTTCTATTTTCAAGGTCCTTTTTGATAGTTCAGCAAGTGAATGTTTTTATTAAGCAAAGAATATGAATTATTTTTTATATAATTTTTTTAAGAGAGAGGGGCAGTGAGAGAGACAGAGAGAGAAACAACTTTAGTTTTTCACTTAGTTGCTCCAACACTTAGTTGTGTACGTGGTGCTGGGCAAGCGCCGAAACTGCTGAGCCACCACTCCAGCCCCAGAGAATATGAATTAAAATCTAGAATTATAAAATGATTATCATGTGTTATATATTCAAGTATCTTCTCAGAGGTAGAGATACACAGAATACAGATAGTAACATACACAATTAAGAATATATACATATACAGATAATTGGAAAATGAGAGAATGGATGCCTAATTACTAAATATTCAGTGGAGGGTCCTCAATTTCTTTTAAACACATTAGAAGTTTTTATTTTATATTATTTTGTACATATATATGTATGGTGGTGGATCTCAAACCTAAAGATGCTAACCAGCTTTGAAACTGAAGTTCATTTTATATTCTTGATAATTAGAATCCTAAAAATGATTACCAAAATTAGTAAAATTCCATATTTCTTCCTTCTCATAATTTCTTATGTGCCTTGTAGAACACCATCCCTAACCTCCAACCTAAACACACTTCCAGCAAATTTACCTAAATTTTGCTCTTATTTTCTCATATTTTATACTTTTACTTTTTAACATTAATTTTATTGAACTTTGTTTTTTATTAAATATATCCATTTTAAATATATCATAAAATTTGTAATATATATACACTCATGTAATTATTACCATAATTAAGGCAAACTATGCTGCTATCACATTCATCTATGTCAGTAGCCAAAATGGTTCATTTTCTCACTGTATTTAAGACTGATCTGTTCTAGAATTCATATAAATGTAAATCATATGGTACATGTGCTTTTTAAAAATATCTGACTCATTTCACTCAGCATTTTTCCATGTTCTTGAGATTATTTGTAGTTCATTAGTTCCCTACTCCCTTTTGGTACCACATCCAACCCTTTTTTATTTTTTGAGACAGGGTGTCACTCACCTGCTTAGGACCTGGCTAAGTTGCTGAGGCTGCCTCTGAACTTAAGATTCTCCTGCCTCAGCCACCTGAGTCCCCAGGAATGCAGGCATCTACAGTTCATTAGTTTTTATTGCTAAATACATCTATGAGACAGTATGAAGACCGTTCTAAAATGAAAGTTCGTAGCATTAAGTACATTCACTAAAAGAATAGAAAGACAAAATCTATAACCTAATACTTCATCTCAAGAAATTAGAAAAAGAATAACAAAAACAAACACTAAAACCAGTAGAAGATGAAATAACAAAAGTCAGAGGTGAAATCAATGAAATTGAAATCAAGAAAATAATATAAAAATCTATGAAAAAGGGCTGATTTTTCAAAAGGATGAACAAAATTGATAGACCATTAGCCACACTAGTGAGAAGAAAAAGAAAAAAATTTCATACAGTTAAAATCCGGGATGAAAAATGATCATTGGAAACTATTTTGAAAATCTATACTACAGTAAGCTAGAAAATATTGAAGGTATGAATGAATTCCTAGAGACATAAAAACCATCCAAATTGAATTTCTCTGCTGGACATGGTGTCCCTGCTCCTTTTGGAAGATGATTTCTTGCCAGCAGCCGAACCTGCCTATGCCTGGATCCTGAACTTCCCAGCTTCCAGAACGGTGAGATATTGCTGTCCATGTTTGTTCTGGAGTGCAGTCTTGAAGCATTGCCTTGACTTGTTTGAGATCACCCAATGTCAGGCGTTTTGTCGTAGCAGCACAAATGGACGAATGGACTAAGACATTTACGTTGCCTGGAAAGAGAGATGTAAAGCATGGATATATAAAAAGAGAAGTAAAGCTTGGATAAAGAAAGACCATTTCGGGTCTCTGGCCTGTGGTTTTTCCATCCCCAGCCCGTCCCTCAGGTCAGAACCTGGCTAGACCAGGACATCTTGGCCTCCAAAGTGCCAATGTTATTCATTCCTTTGAATCCATTAGGCATTCAACTGGAGAACTCTATGATGATTCCACTTTTACAAAGGGATTCTTCTTGATCTCAAGCTTTCCTTTGAAATTTCAGTGGAGTCTGTCATGACCCAGTTTCGCTTGCATTCTGGCATGAATACAGCAACTTGTAGATATCACCAAGGATATCACTAGCCCAAGCTCTAATTATCACTAGCCCAAGCTCTGCTTGGGCCCACTTGGACCACAGCTGGAGAGGCTACTTGAACAATGGCTGGAGCACCTACAGAGCACTTTGTCAAAAATCAGACAGCAGAAACTCAAAGCAAGCCGGCATCAAGTTCCTTGAACTCACTCTCTGTAACAATTCTGTCCTAGGCATCTGGGTGTGTTATGGGAGAGGTAGAACTTTTATATGATATTTTCCTTGCTCCTCTCCTATTCAAGCTACAAAATACCTAAAATACCTTTTTTATTTTTATTTATTTATTTATTTTTGCTTTGCTCTTCTAAAAAAATTTTACATTCCACCTTTACGTCATGACATTGCTCCCAAATCCTGATATATGTAATTAAAATTAACCAATTCCTAGAATGAATGCTTTGCTATTCAGAAACTTTCTCTACCATATATCCTAAGTTATATCTCTTAAATGCAATGTCCTATAAAGTTTTAGGGAATGGACAGAGTCCAGCCAACTTTTTTACTACTTCATAACAAGAATTGTGGTGTTCAGCACTCCACAGCATCCAGCAATAGCCTGGATTCCTGTGCCCTGTACCCCAATACCCAACAGAAACAGCCAGCATATGAGGCACCCTCTAAACATTCAGACACAGTCTTTGGAATGATAATAAGCATCAGCTAGCAAGAGAGCCATAGTAAAGAGTAAAGTAACTAGCTTCTGTGCTCCAGCACTTCTCAGAGGTTCCACAGAGCGATGAGCACCAGAGGTGTCAACTAACTAAACTCTCCTTCAGATTCATGTACCAACAGAAGGCATTTCCTGACGACAACCCCCAGCAGCCAGCAGAGAATCTTGTACATACACAATAGCACAACAACCTCACAAAATGGCTTACAGAGAAGTGTCCCACAGACATCAGCAAACACCCAGTGTGTCCAGATACAATCCCATTAACCATCAACTTATGCACTCCAGAAGGAACAGCTGTCCTACATCTCACACAGGCCACCAAGACATCACTTCAACAAAACTTCAGTATATCCTTATATCCTCATGCTCAACACACTCCAAAATACACTTGGGGGAGTCCACATTATACTTGACCATGCTGGATATATGGAGATTTTTTTCAGGAGGGTATATAAGACTGCAACCATTAAAAGGGAAAAAGCTGTCTATTAAGTCACTGACGTACAGTGACCATCTCCTTTGATCCAATGGAAAGGTAGTTGGACACACCAAAATCAGAGGGGAGCTCCTAGAATTGTGTCATGAAGGAGCTCATATAATCTCTACTTTCATATACAGGGAACATAGAGTAAGGCCAAGGAGTTGTGAATATCTTCTGAAGGTGAGAAATCCTGATGAGAACCAAATCAAGAAGACTCAAAAAGAAATATTCTCACCTCAAATAACATGGCATGGAATATCACAAATTGCTGTAACATCAGATTTAATGTAATTTTCACATTGAACTGATAGGTATTGCTTTATTATATCAATTAAAGTCCTTGAGCCCATTGACTATATTTTTTTATTTCCCAAGTCTCTTGATTCTTCTATATTTCCAGCCTATAACAAGTATGTCTCATGTGTGTGTGTGTGTGTGTGTGTGCGCGTGTATGTGTGTGTGTATGAAAGATTGTGCATTTTTCAGAATTAAATGATTGCATAAGTATTACTTGGCTTCTCAAGAGTAAAGAGCAAGCTACATTTTTGATTGCCCCCCAGATCCCTCTCTATCATCCCACCCTCTCCCCACCCTGCTTCTTCTTCCACACACCCCCACATATTTATAGTTCCCCTTGATTGTGTTGTTTCATCTTTGGTAAGTCTAGTACATGAGCTTGACCTTTCACCCAAACCTGGGTTTTCCTCTAGCCTTCACAGATGAGAAAAAAATATTTGACCCTTCAGTATTTGGGTTTGGTTAATTTTGCTCAGCATTATTTCTTCCACTGCCATCCATTGACATTGAAATGCCATAATATCATTACATCTACTAGTTGAGTAGAACTTAGGGTGTTTTTGTTTGTTTGTGTGTATGTGGGTGTGTGTGCATGGGTGGACACATCTCACAGTCTTTGGATTTATTCATCCAATGAGTGGCATCTGGGTTGATCCCATAATTTAGCTATTGTAAATTAAGCTGCTATGAACATTGATTTTGTTGTATCCCTGAAATGTGCTGATTCCAGCTCTTCTGGGAAAACACCCAGGAGAGGGATAGTTGGGTCGTATGATGGATCTATCCCTAATTTTTTGAGGAGTCTCCACATTGCTTTCCAGAGCTGCTGTACCAGTTTGCAGTTCCACAAATAGTGTGCTAGTGTTCCTATGTCCCCACAACCTCTCCAGCACCTGTTATTGTTTATATTCCTCATCTTTGGCAATCTGACAGCAGTAAGGTGAAATCTTAATGTGGTATTGACTTGTCTTTCTCTGAATACTAGTGATTTAAACACTATTTTATGTATTCATTGGTTTGCTTCATTTCTTCTGTTGAGAAATTTCTGTTTAGCTCTCTGGTCCATTACTGCTCGAATTGTTTGTGTTTGATATTATCTTTTAGGAGTTCTTTGTAAATTTTTAACATTAGCCCATTTACATGGAATTATAGGACATGATTATCTCCTATTCGGTAGGTTCTCTCTTGACAGTTTTGATCCATTCTTGGCTAAGCAAAAGCTTTTTAGTTTAATGTAATCACACTCCTTGATTCTGGACTTCAATTCTTTTGCTTTGGGGGTCTTGTTGAGAGGGTTATAGCTTATTCCCTTATGCTGGAGTGTTCCTCCTAATTTTCTTCTAGCAGTAATATGATAGCTGATTTAATTCCAAATTTCTTGATCCATTTCGATTTGATTCTGGTGCAAATTTAGGCATAAGGATCTAATTTCAACTTCCTACTCATGGTTGTCCAGTTTGTACAGCACCATTTCTTGAATAGGCTGTCATTCCTCCATGTTATATTTTTATCCCCATGTCAAATATCAGATGCTTAAAGATTTGTGGGTTTGCTCTGAGTCTTCTAATCTTTTCCATTCATCTTCATGCCTATTTTGATACCAATACCATGCTGTTTTTGTTACTGTAGCTCTGTGGAATAATTTCAGATCTGGTATTGTGAAACCACCTGCTTTGCCTTTCTTGCTTAGTAATGGTTTGGCTGTTCTGGGTTTCTTATATTTCCAAATGAATTTGAACATTACCTTTTCTATATATGTAAAGAACAACACTGGTAACTTGATATGGATTGCACTGAACCTGTATACCACAAGTAAAAAGGGATAGTTTCACTTCTGTTCCTATTCTTATTCCTTTGATTTTCTTCTCTTGCCTGATTGCTCTGGCTAGAGTCTCAAGGACTATATTTAATAAAAGTGGTGAAAGTGGGCAGCCTTATCTTATTCCTGAATTTAGTGGAAATATTTTCAGCTTTTCTCCATTAAGTACTATACTAGTTGTCAATTTGTCATATATGGCTTCCATAAAGTGAAGATACATTCCTTTGGTCCTAATCTTCTCTACAGTGTTGACCATAAATGGGTGCTGGATTTTATTGAAGACCTTTTCTGCATCAATTGAGATGATCATATGGGTTTTCTCATTAGTTGTTTATGTGATAAATCACATTTATTGATTTACATATGTTGAACCAGACTTGCATCTCTGAAATGAAGCCCACTTGATCATGATGAATTACCTTCTTGATGTGCTTTTGAATGTGGCTTGCTAGAACTTTATTAAGGGTTTTTGCATCTATTTCTTCTGGGATATTGGTGTGTAGTTTCATTTATTTGATGCATCTTAGTTAGATTTTGGTATCAGGGTTATGGCTGCCTCATAAAAATTGTTTGAGAGAGTTCCCTTCTTTTCAATTTCTTGGAATAGCTTAATAAGGACAGTATTAGCTCCTCCTTTTAAGTGTGGTAAAACTAAGTGAGAAATCCATCAGGTTCTGGGCTTTTCTTCTTTGGAAGGCTTTTAATTGCTATATTGATTACAGTGCTTGTTATTGGACTGTTTAGGCTTTCAATATCATCCTGCATCAATTTGGGAATGTGATATTTGTCTAGAAACTTGTTAATGCCTTCCAGATTATCTGATTTAGAAGCATATAGTTTTTTTTTAAATATACTCTGATATTTCTTTGGATCCGTTGTGATTGCTCTATTTTTTTTTTTTTTGGTACTTTTTTTATTTGCTTCATTTCCCTCCTTCTTTTAGTGAGATAGACTTGGGGTCAATCAATTGATTTAGTTTCTCAAAGAACCAGCTCTTTGTTTCATTGATTTCTTTTATTACTTTTTGTTTTTTATTTCATTGTTTGCAATTCTAATCTTAATTATTTCCTGCCTTCTGCTGGATTTGTAATAGATTGTTCTTCCTTTTGTAGGGATTTGAGGTGAAGGATAATCTTATTTATTCAGGAACTCCCCTGATTTTTAATGTAGGAATTCAAGACTATAAATTTTTCCCTTAAGAATGATTTCATGAGTGCTGGAGCCCTGCTCAGTGGTTACAGTGCTTGCCCTGCATGCATGAGTACACAGGTTCAAATCCCAGCACCCACGTACATTAACTGTCAGAGCAATGAAAGCCATGTGAAAAACTCAGTAGAAATTGATTTTCTCTTTCTCACTATCCTTCTCTCTTAAAAAAAATGACTTCATGCTGCCCCAGAGGTTTTGATATGTTGTGTCTTCATTTTCAGTCACTTCCCAAAACTTCTTGATTTCTGCTTTCATGTCTTCTTGGATCCATTCTTAATTTAGTAAGGTACTAGTCTCCACATATATATGTATTTTCTGTTACAAGTTTTGCTATTAATTCTATGTTCATGGCATCATGATCTAATGGGATATAGAGAATAATAACTACTTTTTTATATTTGCTGATATTTCCTTTTTGAACAAGACTATGATCTGTTCTGGAGAAGAATCCATGCTTTGCTGAGAAGAGAATGCTCCCCATTTGATTTATGGAGTTATTTAGGCTGAAGATCTCTTTATTTTTTATTTGCTTTGATGATCAGTTTATTGATGATAGAGGAGTATTAAAGTCCCCCAGTATTATTGTGTCAGTGTCCATAAGTGGTTTTACATCATAGAGCAATTTTCCACATATTTGGGAGCACTCGTGTTTGGAGAGTATATATTTATGATTTTTATATTTTCCTGATGTATTTTTCCATTTATTATGAGGCAATCACCTTCTATATCTCTTCTGATTAAATTTTGGTTGACATCTACTTTGTCAGATATAGATATTGCAATTCCTGATTATTTTCTTTGGTAGTAAATTTGGTAAGTTTTTTCTATCCTTTCACCCTCAATCTGTACATTTTTTGGCTATAAGATGGGTCTCCTGTAAGCAGCATATTGTTGGGGTATGATTTTTTATCCAATCTGCTAATTTCTGTCTTTAAAAGATGCATTAAGAACATTCCCATTCAGTGTTAGAATATATGTGGTTATGGTTCATAGTCATCATGTTTTATTAATGAGTTCAGACCGTTTTGATGGTACTTTTAATAGTATGTACTATTATTGAATTTTCTCTCTTTGAGGGTTTTGAGGATTATTTGCTTGTTCTTCAATCTGGACTTAATCTTTGAGATTTCTTTGTAGAACTGGTTTTCTGTCCATGAATGCAGTCATTTTGATCTTATTGCAAAATGTTTTTATTTCTCCTTTGAATTTGTAGCTTAGTTTTGTTGCATATAGTATTCTTGGCTGCAGATTGTGGTCATCAGAGATTGAAATATCTCCTTCTGGGATCTTCTTGCTTCTAGAGTCTGAACTGAAAAATCAGAGATTATCCTTATTGTTTTGACTCTGAATGTGTTTTGGCATTTCTCTCTTGCATCTTTTTATATCCTTTCCTTAATTTCCCATTTTATGCAATTTGAACATGATGTTTCTCAGTGACCTTCTCCTTTGTTTAGGCCTACTGGGTATCCTATAAGCATCCTGAATGAGCATATCTAATTCTATTTTTTAATATGGGAAGTTTTTTCTTTAACTATTTCATTGAGAATGTTTATATTCCATTTATTTGGATTTCAATTTCTTCTTGTATACCAGTCATGCTTATGTTCTTTCTGCTGATTTCATCCCAGAAATTTTAAAAATTCTGCTCTTGTTTTGTGAATTTTTTCTTGTCATCCAAGTAGTGAAGCTTTCTCAACCTATCTTCATTGTCAAAAGTTCTTTCTTCAAGAGTTAAGATTGGGAGGAGCTCTTCAAGATGGCGATCTGAAGACAAAAGACTTCCCATGCACCCCCACAACTGATCAGGATATCTCTGGCTTCTCACCAGTATTTTGAGGTGCATTTGGGGGATTAGCATTGTGAATCACCAGTCCTAATCTTAGCAGTGGTTCTGGGGAATAGAGACTTAGGAGCGATCAGGGATTCTTTGTTCTGTGCTGCTGCGGCGGCGGTGGCTGGCCCACCAGCTGGCATTTGCACTCTCCCACCTACATTCCCGCCCACCTGAGTCACTTCTGCAAAGAAAAACCCACACAGCTTTAAAGTCAGCATTCTGGCGAGGACCCCACCCGGACCTGAGCTCTGTCTGGCAGCAGGATCAGTGACTGGAAATAGCGTTCAAACAAGCACAGAGCAGCGGTTTGCCCCGAAGAGGCGGTGTGGGAACTGCAAGGGCGTGGGAACCGAGCAAGCATCCGTACATTATCCGCTTGCTAGTGACCACACTCGCAGGCCACGCAATCAGGGCAAGACCTCTTTGGGATTGCAAAGCAAGTTCCAAATACTCCATCTGGAGGCAGCGGAGATCACAGGTGGAAATGGGACCAGAAAGCTTGCCTGAAGCCCTGAAGAAGGTGTGGGAGCAGCAGGGGATGGGGAACATCCATCTTTAAATCCACATTCCCTGTCCTGGACCCGCCTCCCTGGGTCTGCAAAACAGGCTCATAAAACTGTGCCTGGAACCAGCAGCTGATCACAGGCTGACTCAGCAGAAAGTGGAGTCCGGGGCCTGAATCCTTCTCTCATAAAGGATATGGGGATGAGGAGTAACGGGGTTCAAGGCTCTGTCCTCCCACCATAGACAGAAGGTCTTTCACAGCTCGGAACAGCTGACCCCCACCTCTGGGATCACAGAAGTCATTTTCGACAACTACCAGCAGATGGAGTTCTCATAACATATCTTCTGACTTTCTGATCCCCTGAATCCAGATTCAAAAAAAGTTAAAACTGCTCATATCCAGCCAGAAATAGAAGATCCATTCCCTGAAAGGACCAGAGACACTCATAATATCGATACTTCCAGGGTTTTCCTATTAAGTATTTTTTCCTCCCCCACCCTTTTTTTTTTCTTTCGACTTCATTTTCTAGGTGTGTACCAAGGTGATATCTGGTGAAGTTTACTGGTTCTCCAATATATAAAAACTCTAGTGGTTTTCATTTCTCTATTATGCTAACGTCAAAGAGCAGTTAACCCCTACTCTTCCCTTTTTTTTTTTTCTTTTTAAATTTTTTCCCTTTTCTTTTCTTTTTTCTCTCTCCTGGTAGAGGGAAAATTAACAATAGTAGTTCTTAGTTTGGTAGCCTGTTTTTAAGGTTTTTTCTCTTTTCCATTTTTTCCTATTTAGCATATCTCTGACTCACTCTTACCCATCCGTCCTAGCCCCGTTCTCATTCTTCAGAAGAAGGACTCTGGTCAGTGCATAAAGTAATTGAAATATTTTATGCATGAAAAGCATAATTCTCAGGGAACACTTTTTACCTTAAATTTTAGCAATAAACCAAATCTTGCCAATAACCCTTTTACCCTTCCTATATTAGGCCACAGTTATCCTAGCTTTCCCTCGGATCTATACCTTCTTTTCTATTTCTTTCTTTCCAGCTTTATTTCAAAGTTAGTAAAATTTTTTCTGTTCAATTTCCTTTTCTCTTCAAATGTTTTCCCCTTAGCATTGTCTTGTTCTTTCTACAGCAAATTCTTTAACTCCTCCACTTTCTCACTGTACATAATTGGTATACATAAACCTCTCTCTTAATTTCACCGGCATTACCCCCCCTTCTGACTCCAAATTAGTTAACTCGCTTTAACCCCCCATTATTAAGACTGTGTAAATACTACTGCGGTGATTGTTAATCTGAGTAACACGTATTTGTTCCTGAATTCTGTCATATGCAATAGTAATATTCTAGTATCACCAAAAGTATTGATTATTACTTACACTAGTTGCATAGGCTGAATTCGATAGTCTATTATAGTGGATGCGATATAACTAATTTACTACTGTTTATTGTAAGCTTTGGTTGTACATATTGTTAATTTTCTACTAGCGCATGAGGAGCTGGAATTTTATAAGGGTAACAAATAGTTCAGAGTAAAAGGGGTTGTCTTTTGAAATCAACTCTCCTGACAAAACCCCATCTCAAATAAGGGTTGGGACAGATCTCTCAACCCAACAGCTTAGTCCTTAAGGCAGAAGACAGGAAAAAGAACCACAGAACCTGTAGTGCTTCCACAAAAGGTTCACCCTGGTAAATAAGAGAGAAGAATATCTTCAAGCATGAGAAATAAAACTCGAAGAGGCTCACAACAATCCCAAAAATCCCCTGATAAGGGGGCTATTGTCAGTGACCGGGATGAAAACCTAGAACAATATATCAATGAGCTGATAACAAAAAGGATCATCGACTTAAAAGAAGAGATAGTGAAGGGAATAATGGAGAAAATCCAAGATTTGAAACACTCGATTATTACAGTAATAGATTCTCTCAAAAAGGAAGTTACAGACCTCAAATCTGTAGTCAATGACCTGAAAGGGACCATGCAAGAATTTAATAATAGAATAACTTCAGTAGAAAATAGAACCTCTGCCAATGAAGAAAGAACCTCTGAAAATGAAGACAGGTTGACCAAGCTAGAGCTCACAGACATCAAAAAGGAAAAAAAAAATGAATGACCATGACCAGTATTTCAAGAATGTCTGGGATGAAATGAAGAGAAACAATCTAAGAGTAATTGGAATACAGGAAGAAATTGAGACACACAACACTGGTATGAGTAATATTCTCAAAGAGCTCGTGAAAGAAAATTTTTCCCACATAGAAGTACAATCTGACACGCTTATCCAGGAAGCTTACAGGACACCCAATAGGCCTAATCAAAAGAGAAACTCACCTAGACACATCATATTCAAAATGTACAACAGAGATACCAAAGAAACTATATTAAAAGCA
>PVKS010043174.1:0-15039 GCA_004027875.1 Aplodontia rufa | reverse complement strand
ATTCTTTTAAAGAAACTCATATTTGCCTTTTGCAAAATTGGTTACATTCCAGTTCTAAAGCAAATCTCCAAAACTTTTTTAAAAAGAAACTGGTAATATACAGACTGTTCTCTTAACCTAACGCAATTAATTTTAAGACCAATTAAACTCAAATTTTATTACTGCTTAAAACAGCAATAAAACCTGAGAACAATGCATAGAAAAGTTACATGACGACTCTGAGAAATAATAACAGGCAGATTTGAAAAGCTCTTTTAAAACACCACTGAACTAGTGGTGAGTTTAAAACTTTTGTTCTCATATCATATCATTTGTCCCTGCGTACAGGATAATCACAGGCAAAGCAGAGAAGAATGGAGAAAACAGAGCCTCAGCTCTGTGTCTGAAAGCAAAAAGAGGGGAAGCTGCAGGAAAGTGGAAAACGTCAGTAATATCAAAAGACTTAGGGAAATTCCTAGGTTCACCACTGCAAGTCATATGTATAGATCTGATTGATTTTGAATAGTTTCACAAAGACTTTGTCAACTTCATTAATTATAGATCAATCCAAGATTGGCTACTGAGTGGTCCACATGGAAGACCAAACCTATTAGAATTACTTATGCACTCAACTGAACTGATATTTGCAACTTCAGCCCATAGAAGGCACATTGGAATTATTGCCAGAGCTTAAGTATTAATTAAAAAAATTCAACATTCTCCATGGGATTTAATCAAAATCCAGATTCCTGATATATCCAGGAAATAATCCAAAATTAATTAACATATGAAAAATGAAAAAACTTACTTTTGAAAAGTGAAACAATCAACAGATGCCAAACTAAGATAATACATAGATGTTGAAATTACATGATTAAAAACTTCAAAGCACCTATTAGAGAAGTGCTCCAACATGGAAGGAAAAGCATCTTAAAATGTATGGAAAGACAGATATTCTCAGATAAGAAATAGAAGACATTAAGAAGAACCAAAAGAGGATGGAGTGGTGGCTCAGTGGTTACAGTGCTTGCCTGGCATGTGAAGGGATGTGAATTCACACCCTAGCATCACGTACACAATGAAGTGCCGGAGCAAGCAAAGCCAAAGAAAAATTAAATAAACCTTGGTTCTCTCTTTCTCTCTCCCTCTCACTGTCCCTTTCTCTTAAAAAAGAAGAAGAGGAACCAAAAGGAATTTTTGAAATTGAAAGAAAAAATTGGAAAAAAAAATGTATAGATTAAGCTCAATAACAGAATGGGCATGTCAGAGAAAACAGTGAATTTGAAGGTAAATAAATTTTTATGATTCAATAAATGGGGGGAAATCCAGTAAATGAGAAAAATGAACAAACACTTATTTTGTTCTTGATTTCTTTCTAATGGGTTTGTAGGTTGAAAGTAAAATTTAACAGCTTCTGATGGAGATTTTTATGTATGTACATATAAGACAATTGTTAACAGAGGGGCAGAAAAACGGACCCATATGTATGTTTCTTATGTTCTACTTATTTTATTTATAGTGGTAAAACATTCCAAACAGACTTTAAAACATGAATGTTATGGGCAGAATTGTGTCCCATCAAATTCATTTCATTCACCCTCAATATATCACAATGAGTAGATTTAGAGATAGGACTTTTAAGAAAGTAGTTTAGGTGAAATGAGACTTTATAAATGTACCCTAATTCAATATGACCAAAGTTCTTATAAAAAGACACTATTAGGCCAGATGCAGTTGTGTACACCTGTAATCCCAGTGATTTGGGAGGCTGAGGCAGGAGGATCACACATTCAAAGCCAGATTCAGTAACTTAGTGAGGTTCTGAGAAACTTAGTGAGACTCTGTCTCAAAATAAAATATAAAAAGCAGCTGTGTTTCAGTGGTTAAATGACTCTGGGTTCAATCCCTGTTATAAATGAATGAATGAAAGAAGGAACGATTAGGACTAGGACACAGACCTGTGTGCACATAGAGTAAGAACCAAGCGAGGCCACAGCAAGAAGGTGGTCATCTGAGAGGCCTTAGAAGAAACCAATCCTGCTGATACCTTGAGGTAAAACTTTGGTATCCAAAACAGAAAATAAATTAATGTAGTTTAAGCCACCCTGACTATGATATTTTGGCCACTCAAACAAAATAACGAAAGTGAATATATTACAATCCTTAGAGAATCCACTAAGAAAAAAAATCTATCAAGCATCCAATAAATTTATTAAAGTTAAATACTGAAATATGTATAAATAATTCAATAGAATGCAGGAAAACAAAACAGTGGAACAAAAAATGGGACTATTGTAAAATAATTTAGAATATAGAAGATCTATATCCAAACATTTTAATAACTACAGCGAATATTTTTTTAAGAGAGAGGGACAGTAAGTGAAAGAGATAGAAAGAATCAAGGCAAGCACCATAACTGCTGAGCCACAGCTTCAGCCCTACAGCAAATATTAATAGCATAAACATAATAGTCAATATATATTTATAATAGATCAAAGCATGATCTTACCACTGTCCATATGAAATTACATATAGTGGCAGTAGTAGTTTAAGAGTAAAAAAAGGAATAAAATATATCATACAAACACTTATTTGAAAAAAAGCTGGAGTTCTTTTCTTAGTATCTGACAAAGTGGATATAAGTGTAGTGAATTACCAATGATAAAGAGGGATAATGCATAAGGTAGACAATTCATGTGTAGATATAATAACCCAAATATGGATCCAATCAAAACAGAACTTCCAACATGAAGTAAAACATGACAAAACTGAAGGAAATAGACAAGTTGATAGTCATAGTTGGAGACTTCTACACCTCCATCACTAATCTGTAGGGAGAATAGTGAAACAACACTATCAGTCAGAATACAGAAGAAGTGAATGACTTCATCAGCTATTAGCTACAACTGACATTTATAGAGTACTCTTCCCAAGAGCAAGAGAATATAATTTGTTTTAAAAGCACAGCAAATTGAACATGTCATGTCATAAAATAATATAAACAACAAAAATCTAAAGTTAAAAATCTAAATTAAAATAATTGAACTCATACTAGTTGCATTGTTTGCACATTAGAAAATTAGAAATTTAAACAAACATAAACCCCTAAATCTATAGCAGATAAACTGTAAATCCCCAAATAGTTGGGAATGAGAAAAGAAAACCACATACACACACAAACACAGACACTTTGAAATACTGTATAAAATACATCTTGAGGGAAACTAGAAAGTATTTCAAACCCAAAGGAAAGAAAAATACAAAATCTCAAAGTTTTGGGGCACAACCAAACTAGTATTTGTAGGGAAATTTATAATGTTATATGCCTATATTAGAAAAGAATAAAGTTCCCCAATCAATAATCTAAGTTCCCGTTTCAGTCAAAATAAATTCAATGTAAGTAGAAGGAAAATATATATATAATTATAAAAATAACAGCAGAAATCAATGAAGCTGAAAACAGAAAACCAGTATAGACAATAACTAAAATCAAAAGCCAATTATATGAAATTAGCAAGAAAAATGAAAATTGGAAAGCTTCTCATTGTTGAAGAGAAAAGGAGAAGGTACATGCTGTTAACATTAACAACGAAACTATATAAGAAATAACTGTTATTTAAAATAACATGATAGATAGCTCAATATAAAAAAGCAACAAAAGATTGAAACATAATCCTCATAAAAGCAGAAAGGACCAATGAGTGTATGGCATCATATTTAACCTCAAAAATTATTAGGAAAATTGACTTCAAAATTACAAATGAACCCAACTGAACACTCAAAACAATAGGAAAAAATAGTAAATTTGACAAGGAATGTAGGAAATTCAGTGATGCTTCATGTTGGTAATTTTCCGTCCACTGATCCCTATCCACGCTATCTTCAGATGCGACCTCAAGAGGTTGCTTCCGCTGAAAATTCCCACTGTAGTCATTCATTTATCTGGAAAGATGGTCCTGAATAAAGTCTGCATTACTGTGCTTTAGCAAGTATCATTGAATCATTTTAAGACAATATGATAAATTCAATGGCACTATAAAATATTGTTATATGAGAAATGCTGAATTGTTTTATCCTCCAGGTACATGCATGTATATTATGAGGAAATCATTTTAAAGAAAAAGTAATAATATAGCACCTCTTAAAGAACGTTCTTTAAATATTTTTAACACTTGTTTGGAAAACAAGTTCAGATACTTGCAGGAATGGTAGAAGAGAATTGCTGGTTATACTACCCCAGTTGGCATTTACCAAAAAGAAAATAAAATTCCTGCAATTACCTGGATTTAACTTCGTTAGAAGACAGTATAGCAGCCATCTGTAATTTATTGTTTAACCCCTTCCCCTGCCACTGTAAACCTGTTCACCTAAAACATCTTCCTTGAATGAGGTCTTGAAAAATATTTTTCACTCTTTTCCTTACACATTTATTAGTGTTTCTTAGACTAGTAAACTTCCCACCTGTTTTGTCTTTCAATTTAGCAATATATACAGCTTCTAAAAATAATAACACTTACCATCTGGTTGTACAAAACAATACATTATCTAAATGTTTAGGCAGTAGAAAAATCTTTCCCATACTTTGAATTTTTTTCCAAAAAATGCTTTGGAATTTATATTGAATGAAATTATACACAAATATTAGGTTTGCTTCTCTGTATAAACTCCGTATGAGTGAGGGACAAATTTACAGTAGTGCTGGTTGCTGATAAAACTCAAAACATTTTTCAGTAGTTGCTGTGGTGTCTGACAATATGCAGATGAGAAATGAATTATAATTGGCAAACTAGAAGCTGGTACTATTTCTTATATTTTATTTTAATAAAGGTGTATAATTGAACTTATTTTATCAACTGGTTATGTGTACGATTGCTTCCCAAAAGAGAAGAGGAAATGATGCACTTATTATATGAATTTTGCCCAATCAATATTCATATATGATATTTCAGTTATCAACTCTAATACTTTTTGAGATGACTAAGATATGGAGCTTGTTTAAATTCTCACTTACCACCAAGAATATTTGCTGATGGAATCTTTTAATCAAAACCCCATTTAAATCTAAATTACCTAAATTATAAGAATAATTAAGCACACTTGAGAATGTAGTCTATATTAAGCTGAAATGAAAACCTACTTCTGTGCATATTCATATTTTTTTTCATATTTGAAAAAAACAAAAACCAGTAATTTTTAATCAAGGCATAAGAGCAACTTAACATGTGACTATTTTTGCATGGGTATATCATTTAGAGTAGGCACAGTATCAGAAAATGAGCATATTAAATACAATAAAATTACATGTTGTTACACACAAAAGGAGAGTGCCTAGATCAAGTATTCTAACTGTATGAGAAGACTAGGAAGTCACATATAGATAAAGAGAAAGAGAAACAACGAACCAAGATGTCCAAAAGGAAAATTTCCTAGAGGAAAATAAGACAGAGCAGCACATAAACAACATATCAGGAGCATCACCTCTTCATTTCTGTTTTCTATTGATTGCTTCAACAAGTGCGAGCCAGCCACTACACGTAAGATATATTAACTACAACTGTGATGATGCCTCAAGGAAATCAATGAAAAGTATTGAATGGAAAATGAAAGATACTAGAACAAGCTTGAAGTTAAAACTAAGAAGAGAAATAAGAAGAAGAGAAAAGAACTCTAGTTATGAAAACTGGTGGCTAAGAGCTGAGCTGTAATGATACTGCTAAGCATTAAACGAGAAAAGTCTATCCATAATAAGCAGAAAACATCACTCCATGACTGTGGTGGGATAATAGAGAGCAAAAACATTCAGAATCATGCTTGAACAGACAAGGACACTATGAAAAAACTATAATAATCAAATGTCCTTCTATCTACATTAACATGGGTGACAGCTACCTGACCAAAGGCAGCCCTAGACCTTCAATTTCCTACTGCCTCCTAGAAACATTGAAATTTCCCTGTATTCTGGTAGCATTCAAACTGGAAACAAACAGAGCCCAGACTTCTGAAAACATTTAGTGTTTCCATAACATCTATCAAATAAACCAATAGTAAGTTGTCCTCCATTGTCATGGAGATTCTGAGATACTGACTGCTGAATTTATTGGCTGGGTTGGTGCCTTGGAGTGTCAATGCCCCTATGCAGGCCTGACATTTCTAACAAATCTGGGCTCTCAAGGGGGTAGGAGAAAAGGACAAAGATACTCAGCAAGCCCATGTGGACAACTGCTGCATACCACTGAAACCATTCGAAGCCCTTTAAATGTTCAGTCTATTCTGCAGGACAGCCCTTAGCTTAGTGTAAACATATTCCCATGTAATAGCATAGGAGTCTTAGGTTAAGCACATTCCCAAAACCAGGAAGCCAATTCACAGTGTAGCTTTAGCAAACAGAAAGTACTTTTTTTGTGTGTGTGTCAGGTGTTCCAGCAAGGAAGGCAGACCATACCCCTGGAAAGTTCAGTTCTGTGATCTCTGAGTGCCTTCAACCCGAGGATGTTCCCAGGGTGGAGCAGCTTCCAATGCACCACTGGAGCCAAGTCCTAAAAGCCTGGAGAAGGTGAGAAGTTCCTCAAGTGGTGGAGACTGAAAGACCTCTTAGATATCTAGACACCTCTGTTAGAAGTTCATCTGCAAGATTAAATTGCCAAACTCTGTTTCATGAGAGATGTGGAGAAAAAATTTAGTGGTGTAGTCTTGAGGTCTTACTTCTAGGAAGCCTGAAAGAACGACTTAGTTCATTCCTGAGGTGGCTCTGTAGAGAACATTCAGTGGGGCCTCTTTCCCAGAGACCCAACTAATCACTGATTCATTGCCCACAAAGATTTATGTGAATTGGCTAGATGTCAAACGTCTGGTTGGGAATAGGGCATTGAGAAAAATAGTCATGTACCTTTTCCTCAGGAAAAATCATCAAGTCACAAGTTACAATACATCATGATGTGAGCTGGGATGGGAGAAGTCATTATACAGATTGACAATGCCAAGGGTAGCTCCTAGGGACATATTTTCATGATAAGAGGAAAACAAAGGAGGAGGGTGGAAGGAGGAAGCTATGATGAAAATTTCTCATCTAATGAACATGAAGTTGGTGTCCAGCATGTCTGTAGAGGAGCTAAGGGAGCAAAAGACATTTGTTTAGTAGAAATATTAGAAATAATTTTTAACAGTAAGAGACTGTTGGCCAAAGAAATCATGATGTAAGCTCTGTGGGTAGGTGTTCTTTATCATTCTTTGTTTGTGCAGTTCACTTAGTATCACAAGCATCAGGATTGTGCTTAACCTAGAGTAGAAAGTTAGTAATTATGTGCACAACAGATGAACAATTTGTATGTGTTTTCTGAGCTGAAGGCCATTATATTCCATATGTTTATGGTAACACCAGTATACTCCATTATTCAAGAGAGGTCTGGCAATTAGAAAACAGGGCTTTCAAAGGCAATGGCTGTTTCTGCCACTTTAAAAATGATGTAAGGAAATTAAGATGAAGTGTTTAGAATATTAGTTATGTGATAGACCATGAAGTCTATCATAAGAGTGATAAAGTAAGGAAATTTTTACCTTACCTGTTTAAATATATATCCATTCATGCAGATTTTAAAATGTGGAGCAGGGATTAAACAAAGTCTACAGTGACTTTTCTGTCAGCCTCTTTGCCTAAGAAATTTCAATTCTATCTGCCTGTAAAGAGTCTGTACAAAGGGAGAGGAAAATCAAAGTTGGCAGACTGCTTAATTTCATTAAGATTGAGCTGGAATGTGAGGAGTCAGGCCTATTCACTTGGCCTTTGTGAGAAAAGGGATCAGCAATAGCTCTTATCCACTATGAGATTTGGGGTAAGGAATTTCTTTTCAACTCCAGACATGGCTAACCCCTTGGCTAACTTCAGTTCCATATTAATTATATGTGAAACTATTTGCCCTTCAACTTTTCTGGAGACAAGGTGGTGAAAATCATGGGTCTTCATATCTAACTGATTCAAATTTTAGCTGTGAGATGTTCTAAGTAAGCCTCAGGGTAATCAAAAGGCAAAACTTTACAGGATATACACAAAATCAATATAAAAAGAATTCAAAACATCCAACTACGGAAAACCATCAAGTCACAAAGAAATATAGTGATAGAGAAGAAAAGCAAAGAAAATATGTATAAAACACCCATAAAACAATTAACAAAACCAAATTGGTATGTCATTTACTGTCAACAACAGCCTCAATGTAAAGGGCATTGTTTTAAAGGAAGACATTGAATGAATCAATGGAGAAAAGAGAAAGTGAAGAAGAACCAATTATATGCTGCTATAGGAGACACACTTTGCTTTTAAGGACAATCATATAAAGATACACATAGACTGGAAGGGAAAGCCTGGAAAAAATTATTCCAAACAAATGGGAACCAAAAGAAAGAAGGTAGCAATACTTATATATTCAGTAAAAACCTGAAAAGAAATAAAGAGGAACCTTATATAAGTATAAAGGGATTAATTCATCAAGAAGCTAAAATAATTATATTCATCCTCCCAATATTTGAGCACCTAAATATATAAAGCAAATATTATATCTGAAGGGATAGATTGCAATGTAACAAAATTAAATATACAACTTTCTATATATTTAACAGTACTTAAAATCAATGAACCTAACAGCCATAAATAGAACCTTCTGTCAACAGGAACAGAATACACATTCTTTTTAAGAACACACGGAACATTCTCTAGGCCAGATCACATGTTAGGCTGTAAGAGAATTTTTAATGAATTCAAGAAGATTAAAGTTATGTTGGGCACATTTTCTGAACAAAAGTATATAAAACTAGAAATCAGTAACACAAGAAATTTCAGAAAACAGAAAAAACATATGCTTCAAAAATTAAACAACATGAATTAGGAATGGTATACTGCTGAACAAGCAACAAGAATTTAAAAGAGAAACTAAAATAATCTAGATACAAATGAAAATGGAAACACAATATACAAAAATGTATGTGATGCAAAAAAAGAAGTTCTAAGAAAATTTATAGCAATAAATGCCTACATCAAAAAAGAAGAGATCACATATAAACCAATTAATTTTACACTTCAAGGAAATAAGAATAAGCTAAGCCCAAAAGTAATAGAAGAAAATTAATAACAAGGATCACAGCAGAAAGAAATTAAATAGACAATAGGAAAAAAACTTTAACATAAAACTAAAATTTTTAAAAGCTGTTAAACAAAATCAGTGAACCTTTAATTAAATTAATAACCAATGATTAAAATCCCACATTATAGTGAAAAAAATATTATCAGACTATACATATTGCTGTTTCAGTCTGTTATTTATCTATTGCTATAGTGAATTACCCCAGGTTGGTTAACTTACAGAGTAAAGAGAATTATTTGGCTCATGATTCTGGTGACTAGAGAAGCAAAACAAAATAGCACTGTCATCCTGTGGACGTCCCTTAACTGTGGCACAATATGGTGGAGATACAGGAAGGAATCAGCTGCATGTAGAAGGGGAAACTGTGCGAGAGAGCAAGCTGAAACAGTTGAACTTGCTTTATTACAACCCATTCTCCTGAGAACTGATCCAATCCCATGAGACAGTATTAATCCATCCATGACAATTATTATTAATCCATCTATGACCTAATTTCCTTCCACTAGGCTAACCTCTCAAAAATCTCATGCCTAGCAACACCACCAGCCATGAAACTTTGGAGAACAAACTATATAAAAACAGAGATATTCTGACAGAAATATTATCAAATGTGAAAAATTGCTACAAATCCATAAAACTAAGGACATGTAAAACAATGAAGAATTATCATTGCTGCTATTGACTTTACTTAGAATAAATAATAGAAAACTATGGAAGAATTGGCCTCTTTGTAGATGTCAGCTTAAAAAGTGAAATAATTTGTAATTAACAATAGCATTTCCCCCAGGTACTGTCTTGATGGATATACCTATTATATTATGCATAGGTATTCCAATTATGATGTTTTATTAGATCCTTTACATTGTATTTTTTTAACAGAGGGAGAAAGGATTGGAAAGAGAGAGAGAGGATATCAAATTCATTTATATTTTTTATATGATCTTTGTTTCTTCTACTCTTGGTTGTGTTTGTAGTTCTGGGGTTTGAACCCAGGTCCTTGTGCTTGCCAGGCAAGCACTTTAACAGCTAAGCCACCACTCCAGCCCCTAGACATTACATTTTAATAGCAGTAATAATACAACTAGAATTGAGTTGGAGAGAAGTATCATGACTATGATGAATCTGAAAGTCATGTCAGATAAAAATGGTTGAAATAACTTTTGGGATGTTCTTAGAAAAGAAAACATTCATGAGAATACGGCCAAAAATCTGATCTTGTTTTAGCTGAAATATTACAGATTTATTTTTCTGTGTAATTCCCTAGGAAAAAACAGGTAAGATTACTAAGAGACCTTGTCTTGATTCAGCAATAGAGAATTGTACATAAAATTAACTAGTTTGGTTTGAGATGACTTCACAGATAACAAGTATTTTACCAGTAGGTTCTTAAAGTCTAAAGATCTAAAAATCAACGAGAGTTTATGAAACATAAGTGAGAGAGAAGTTGTTAGTTACATGTATTCATAAATCATATGGTTTTATTTTGAAAACCTTTCATAATATTAGAATTTTTGATAGACTTAAAAGTATATATGTGCATTTTTATGCATTTTTCTCTATCAGGAAATTATTGTGGAAAGATACTAAAAAATCCAGAGACTATTACTACTGTGTGTTTCAGAAATTAAAGAACATATTCCTGAAGTAACTGTAAGACAAGCACACAGGCCTTGAAAGAGTCCCACATTATTTTTTAAACTTTAATAAAAGTACTTTAATAAAAGTAGGATGCATGAAGGAATGGAAATTTGTTTTCTACATGGGTGGATGAGAACCAAAACCATTTTACACAGAAGTAAATTCCATTTTTTGTATTATAAGGGATGCAAATATTCTTTATTGGGTCATAAAAATAAAGGTGATTGACTTCAGTGTCAGGTGTAAATCATTCACTTTTGATCATTTTAAATGAAAATATTTAAAAATAAATATTTCTTGAATGAGAAACAAAAGCAAGCAATTGGTACATCTAGATTTATCTTCAGAGTTCAGGCATAGAACAAAGACCTCCCGAGGATGCAAGAAAAAGGGCCAGCAGCAAAGAAGAAAATGGAAGTTCTTCGTGAAAGGGCACAGTAAATCAATTTATAAAAACAAAAAATACCAGTTTTGAGGTTAACAACTTGTTTGAGGAAACAAAGCATGTTCAATTCCAACTGTGTAATTTTCTTCTTACATCATTTATT
Source organism: Aplodontia rufa (assembly GCA_004027875.1). Lineage (NCBI taxonomy): Eukaryota > Metazoa > Chordata > Mammalia > Rodentia > Aplodontiidae > Aplodontia > Aplodontia rufa. Next base: position 3,740 of record PVKS010043174.1, on the reverse strand, counting down.
AGGTTGACTGTCAAAATTGCTCAAATAGTTTACCCTGGAAATTGTTCTGATGCATGACCTGGAAAAGAAACCCATCTTTTTGTATTATATATTCTATCACCTGTGATTATTATATAAAACATATAGTATCTTTTATATGATAGAATAAATGTTCAGATATACATAAAATATTTATATTGATATTAGATATTTTGAACAGAGAAGTATTGGATTACTTATTTTATGATTGGATATGAAGTGTCCCCCAGAAACTTCCATGTTAATTCAGGAAGTGAAATGATTAGATTACAAGAACTGTAACCTAATTGTGGATTAATCCGATTGATGGGTTAGTGATTTAAATGGATTACTATGGTAACTGTAGGCAGGTGGGGTCATGGCTGGAGAAAGTGGGCTACTGGGGCTGTACCTGGGGGTTACATCTTGTCCCTCTAGCTCTTCTCCTCTTTCTCTTTGCTTCTTGGCTACCTTGAGGTGAAGGGCTTTCCTCTACCACACCCTTCTGCCATGGGTTTCTGCCTCACCACATGTCCAAAGCTATGGAGTCACCTAGCTGACCATGAACTGAATCTCTGAGCTGAAAATAAACTTCCTCCTCTCAGTTATTCTTGTCAGGTGTTTTGATCCCAGTGATGAAAAGCTGACTAACACAATGCCTATGCCATTTTAACTCTAGACCTAGACCAGGGCACATCAATGTCTTTCTTAGAACACAATTGAGAGGTATTACTTGAGTCTAGTACACACTATGGAAAGGTATTTTAAGGAGTTTGGGTAATTATTTGAACTCCAAGACAATAAATGCAGAAGAGAATGTCGCAAGGGCCTTATAATTGGACAGCCATCAGGAAGTTAAATAAAAGCTCTTTAATTGATTTCTATTTAAAAACTCACTACATTAGCCAATAATTCTCATTCTCTCTTAAAACCTACTGATAACTCTGATGGCGTTTGGAATACTTGTGTTTAATAGCCTCCTGCCTACCGTGCCCCAACAATTTAAGGTTCACTATATGCTTAAAGTGGCTTCCACTGTTTCTCCACCCCTTTTAGATTCCTTGTACTTCAGCTTTCATGTACATTATGTAATTATTATGTAAATTGATAAAGTAAAATAACAGTTAGTAAAAAAGTCTTTCTACAAAATTTAATTTGCATAGTTTGGAAATTCTAGGCAAAGACAGATTATAGTTAAACTATGCATGAAACTACAAGTTCTAGGATAAAATACTTTTTAAAAAAGTTAAAATTCTTCATCAAATTAGCCTACAAGACGTTTTATATTTTCTATTCAAAAAATTACAAGGATAAATCATAAATGATATAGTATATATGGAGATAATGAGAGAAATATGACAATAAAGAACAACTGGTAGTCCTGAACTCACAGCAAAGGTTTGGGTCTCTAAATATACAGAGGATTTAAAAAATACACAATCAGATAAAGTGAAATTAGACTGTTTAGAGTAAGTATATATTCTTTTTAAATGATTCCCAGCTCTAACCAAAGTTTCCATTACTGATTCTTATCTTGTGAACTAAAAGGGCTTCCTTCTCTCATCCTAGTCTTTAACTCTCTTCGTGGCCAAATGATCACATGCTCCTGCTTTTTATTTTTTCATTTTTATTTTCTTATTAAAGTTTTCCATACTGAATTATAATTTTATTTTAAATTTATTTAACTAATTAATTTAAAATGACAAATAGAACTGGGGTAGTGGTAAGGCATTTGCCTAGCATGCATGAGGCCCTGGGCTCAATCCCCAGCATTTCAACAAAAAAATAAATAGTATATATTTATTGTGCACATGACTTTTTTGTTTGTTTGTACCAGGAATCATACGCTGGAGTGCTTAACCACTGAGCCACATCCCTATTTTCTTTATTTTTTTATTTTGAGACAGGATCTTGCTAAGTTTCTCAGGCTGGCTTTGAACTGGGAATCCTCATGCCTCAGCCTCCTGAGTTGCTGGGATTGCAGGAGTGTGATACCATAGTGGGCCAACATCATGTTTTGATATGTGTATATATTGCACAGTGGTTAAATTAAGCTAATTATATCCATTGATTCACACTTTTTTGTGAGAATACTTCAGATATACTCAGCAATTTTCAAGAACACAATATGTTGTTATTACCTACAGCCATTATGTTGTACAACACACCTCCTGAACTTTTTCCTTCAAATGGAAATTTTGCATTCTCTGACCAATGCCTTCTCAACCCCACCACCTACTCTCAGCCCCAGGTAATCTCCATTCTATTCTCCCCTTCTATGAGTTCAACTTTGTATATTCCATACCAAATATAAGTTAAATCATATGATATTTGTGTTTCAGTGCCTTGTTTCCCTTAATATAATAATGTCTTCTAGGTTCACCCATGTTGTCACAAAAGAAATTATTTTCTTTTTTTGAAGGTTAAATAGTATTTTGTAGTGTGAATGTATATACCTGTGTTTGTGAATAAAGCTGCAGTGGGTCTGGGAGTGGAGATATCTCTTCGACACATTGATTTCATTTTCTTTGAATACAGGTTCAGTAGTGGGATTGCTGGATTATACAGCATACCATTATATGTTATTAGTTTTCCGAACAGCTATCATTTTGATTCTCACAATGATTGCATCAATTTACATTTTTACCAACAGTGCGGAAATGTTCTTCTTTTACAACCTCTCCTTTTTGTAAAAAAAAAAAAATGATCATTCTACCAAATGTGAGGCTAAATCTCATCGTGGTTTTAGTTTTCACTTTCCTAATGCTTAGTGATGTTGAACATTTTTTCATATACATATCAGCCATTTGTATATCTTCTTTTGAGAAATATCTATTTAGGGCCTTTACCAATTTTAAATCACATTAATTCTTTCCTTGCTATTGAGTTGTGCATTTCTTATGTATTTTGGATGTAAATCCCTTATTAGATCATATGGTTTGCAAATATTTCCAGCCATATTACATATTGTTTCTTCACTGTGAGTTGCTTTCTTTGCTTTGTAGAAGCACTGTGGTTGATGAAATCCTGCCTGCTTCTCTATTTTGCATGCATCTCACAGAATCACTATAAACTGTGCTTAGAATGGGCTGAATGATTAGAGTGCAAATACACAGACACACATACTCTGACCTACTATGAAACTTTTTATTCATCTTTCCTTTTAATGAAGTCTCAAGTGAGCCACATACATTTTTTCATTGTTATATTATACAGTACTCTAGGCACTTGTAATACCAAGAAAAATCTCACTTCAATAATAAAACATACAGTCGAGTGTCATAATCAGATAAATCTATACTCTAAATCAAAACTTCTTTCCTATTCATGTCAGGGCTTCATTATCTGTCTAATTCACTATTTTTATTATGAGTTAATCAGGGAAATGACAGCAAATTATTCATCTTCATAATCTGCAGAACTGGGTAATAGAAAGTACCCATTACATATGTGTTTAACTAAAATGATTTTCCAAGAGAAGCCATTTCCCTGGGCTGTAGAGCTTTTCATCAGTCAGTATAGATGAAGAGTGTTATCTCCACTCCACATTACAACTCTAATTTACTTTCTCTCTTTCCCCCTACCTGTGACCACCCTAACCACTGCTAGTAACCACAACCATCCTCACCAAGAACATTGAAAACCACTAACTATTCACAAATCCAAAAATCACCTAATAATTTTTATAGTTAATTGATTCACCAAAAGAATTATCCATTATCAAGAGGCCAGATGTCAAAGAA